>JABUQX010114237.1:17500-33046 GCA_015478945.1 Trachelipus rathkii | reverse complement strand
ACTCCATCCTATCCCCTTTCGTCTTTATACAGGGAAACCCCAAAACAACCATCCTCCCAATCCAGTGGTACCTCTTCTTCCTCCAACATAAATTATATAACCTATACAGCCATTCCTACCCCTCTGCTTCCCATCTGTAACATTTCCATACTCACACCATCTAGAACCTGTAGACTTTCCTTTTTCCTTATTACTGCCCTAATAATTTCTTCTTTGTATTTCCATATCTCCTCCCGTCCTTCTTCACCCCCATCCTCACCTCTTTGAAAAACCTCCTCACTCTTCCAACCCAATTCATTCAATAACCTCTAAAATATTCCCCATCTTTTCCTCACCCATCTTCCCCTCCTATTCCATTCCCCTACCCTCCCTTAACTCTCTCCCCTAACCCCTCCCTCTTCTTTCTTTTTTTTAGTCACTTCTTTCCAAATATTTGGCTCCCTGCTTCAAAATTTTCTGTCACTTTTCTGCACACCATTCATTATTTGCAATTCTCTTCGCCCTCCCCCGCCCTCTTTGCTTCCACTCTAACCCCTCTATATTCTCCAGCTTTCCCTTCTCCTATTCCAAACCATTTCACATAGACCCTCTTTTTTCTTTTCACCAAATCTTCACCTCTCTCATTCCACCATTCACTTCCTTTCCTTCTACTTGCTCCCACCTTTTTAACTCCGCATATCCTTGGAGCTCTTCACAAATTGTCTCCTTAAATCTCTTCCACTCCCTCTCCAATCCCTAATTTCCTCCCTCTCACGTCCCTCCAACCTATCCTCCATACTCCTAAAACTCGCCTCTTACACAATGTCTCATCTAATTTTTCGCCTTAATGACTTCTATATCTCTTTTTTTTCTCCTTTCTCTAACCGTACCTCCCCCCTACCTTAACCTAGCAACCACCAAATAGTGATCAGATAAACCCCTACCTGCCCCTCTGAATACATTTACATCTAGTAATCTGCCTCTATCCTTTCTATTTATACACACATAATCAGTACCGCCCTCCCCCCCGTAATCTCACTCTTCCATGTATACTTATGATTTTTACTTTTCTTGAACCAAGTATTTCCAACTATCAATCTTCTATCAACACATAACTCTAACATACTTTCTCCATTAACATTCCTTTCCCCTACCCCAAACGGACCTATAATTCTCCCCATCTCCTCTCTTCCCACTCCTGATTCAAATCTCCTAATAAACAAATTTTATCATTAACCCCGAACTTTCCAAACATTCATTCAACTCACTCCAAAAATCTTTCTCTCTCCTCCTTTCCCTCGCTCCATTTACTGGTGCATACGCGCAAATAAAAAACCCACAATTCCCCCCCAAATTTCACTTTAACCCACATTATTCTCGAATTCACTATTTGCACACTTTTACCTATCCCACACCTCTTTTCCTATAACTATTCCTACCCTTCCCTCGCCCTTCACTCTCTCGTTTCACCCACCGAATATAACCCTTAAAAATTTTCCAAGACCATCTCCTTCTATCCTTTCAGCTTTGTTTCTGTCAATCCTAGCACATCCAACCTTTTTCTTCGAACATTAACCCACTTCTTCCCTTTTCAGATCCTCTTCATTTATCCCTCTCACATTCAAACAATCTCCTCTAACTCCTTCTCTTTTGCCCATCTATCTCTTTACTCTCCCTTTACTCGCCTTAATCCGGACCCTCTTAATCACCACTCTACTCCTTCTAATTCCCACACTTGATTAAGCGTGCACGCTACCGGCGATCCCACAACCTGAGGCACTTCCCAATACCACAAGCTCCAAACCCCGCTCAAACAATCACACCCTAAAATCCCTAAAAATTATATTCTAAAATTAATTCTCACTATATCTATAAATCTTAAATTAATGTTTTTGTTCACGAAATTTATAAATACTATTGTTGAAGAAACTCCTCTTCTTTCAAAGGTCGATATTGCTTACGATATATAAGTTCCCTGGTAAGTCTCTTCCTTACGTAATAGGATTCTTGGTGAGATCTATAGTAAAATCAGGAGGGTCCTTATATAATCTCCTTCTGTCTTGTCAATCACAGAGGTCCTAGTTTTCTATTAATCTGCCCTGATGTTGATTTTTCTTCCTGACACAAGTATCTAATTTCAATGAAATACTATTTCCTCTAATAATTTGCCCTTAAAAACCTTGATGTGGTCTTTTTCAAGTAGACAAAGTAATGACCAAGTAGGAAATTTCAGAAAATTTATTTTTTCCTGCTGATAAATTTCACGCAACACTTGTACTTATATTTATTTATTTCAAAATTATCACTTGAAGAAGCCTTTTTACAAATATGTTGATACCTTAATTGCTGCAAATATGGCTAAGTGCAACGTAAACTTCCTAAAAGACTGCCTAAATGATTGCATCATTCCCAAAAGCCTAGTTCCAAAAACTGTTTATATACCAAAAAACGAACCTTTCCCTATTATACTAAAACTGATTCTTATCAACAAAATTCAAGTTATAAAACACACAATAAAAGAAAAATTTAGATATAATTCCTGGAATTTTCAAAAACTGCAACGGACCTTCTATCAAAGATTTGATAGTCATAGTTTATTCACTGACCTTTTGGATTATGCCTATGATATAAAAAATAAAAAAATTAACCTTAGAAAAGCTTCTCATAATAGAAAGTTAAACTATCTTTTCCGCATAAGTCCGTGGTGTGCTTTCGGAGATTTGGATAATGTGGTAAATTTGTCTGACCATAATCTTAGTCATACAGAAAAATCTCTACTGAATTTTGGTCTGAGCTTTTCCTTACCCAACCCCGATCCTTGGATAAACCAAACTTTAAATTACAAAAAATGGAAAAGCTTTAACAAAGATAAAGATTTAAACTATGACATACTATTTGGAATAATTTTAAAGTTACAAAAGGACTTTATGGAACATTCTGGATTCCCTAAAAGATTTTTTGATGCCATATACAATCTACAAAAAAATAGAAACCTTATAACTACTAGGTCGGATAAAGGAAATAATATGGTTGTTATGAACGTGGATGAATATGTCAGAAAAGCACACAACTTACTGGATGACAATAATACTTACAAAAAGCTCAATAAAAAAAACCTAAAAAACTCCCAACAGCAATTTAATAAAATTATCTCCGAAACTTTCACCACTCAAAAAGACCTTCAAAAGAAATTTAAAGCATATATACCAAATTTATCAAAGTTTTATGCATTGCCAAAGCTCCACAAAGCAAATATCCCATTGAGACCTATAATTTCCAACATTAATTGCACTACTCAAAATTTATCAAAATGGATTGCCAATATACTGAAACCACTAATAGGAAATATATCAGGTTCGCATTTAAAAAACTCTGAACAGTTTATTCAACGCATCAAAAATATAACCTTTTCAGAATTTCAAATACTAAGTTTCGACGTGACGTCTCTTTTTACAAACGTACCGATTGATTTCACATTAAATTTGCTAGAAAGATATTTAAATCAAAAAAATATCATTCTCCAACCTAATTTCAATATAATTAAAAAACTGATAAATTTAACATTGGATCATGCATATTTCTCGTTCCAAGACGAATACTATAAACAAATATCTGGTCTCTCTATGGGCTCCTCTCTATCTCCAATCATGAGCAACATCTTTATGGAATTAATAGAATTTTATTACATAACTCCAGAATTTCCCACAATAACCTGGTTAAGATACGTCGATGATGTATTTACAATAATACCAAAGAATTTAAACATCGATACTATATTAAACTTTATTAATAATATACACAATAATATAAAATTTACAGTGGAAAAATCAATAAATAATCAGATAAACTTTCTAGATCTTCAAATAAACTGGAACACGAACCAATTTCCAACCTTTAAAATTTGGAGAAAACCTACATTTAAACCTTCATACATTCATTGGTATTCAAACCATGAAATTTCAATAAAAATTGCAACCTTAAGTAATTTGTTCCTGAGAGCATACAAGCTCTGTAGCCCTGAAAATCTGCAACAAGAAATAAAATTACTAAAAAATAGTTTCCATAACTTAAAATATCCTGCAAACTACATAAATAAAGCTCTACGAAAGGCAAAGAATAAATATATGAATATCAATACCACAACCAATGATGACTACTCTAATGTTTTACCAATACCAAACATACAAATAAAAACAATTAAAAATAATACCAGATTTGATTAAGTGCTTTTTATTTTTTTTTATTTTTTAGTTTTTATTTTTTTTATTTTTTTTTTTATTTTTTTTTTTTTTCGCGGCGCGGATTTCCCCCCCCCCTTAAGGGGGGGGGCGTTTCGGAGTTCACCAATGCGTTTTCGCTTAACCGCAAGGCCCTGCCGAGCCGCGCCGAACCGCGCCGCACCGCACTGCACCACGTCGGACCGTTTTTTTTTCGCTTTTTCGCATCCTCGTTTTTCTATTACTCATCTACTTTCATGGTCCTTTTTAATCCGAAATATTTCAGTTTATTTCACGTAGGGTCATGAAAGTATTTTTCATATCCACGAATGCATCCATAGACACATACACTCACCCTTATGCACACACACACACACCCTCATCATCCCAGTCCATCCCTCCTACCCCGTTCCATTCACCGTATCTCTATACCCATTACATTCACCGTGACTGCTTTATCTGTCTGTGCTCTCCAAGAAGGTCTTCCTAATCCCCTATACCATAGATTTCATTGAAGCTATTTTCAAATTTGATTTTTGCCTTCACTATATATATATTATTTTTTATACACGTAATATATATATATATATATATATATATATATAATATATATATATATATATATATATATATATATATATATATATATATATATATATATATATATATATATATATATATATTTTTTTGCTTTTGTGCTCTTCTGGAAGGTTTCACAGGTATCCTGAACCCCTTGGGTCCTCTTTAAGGATTGGTCACCGCATGTCATTTTATACTACTTAGCCATTGTATATGCACAGACGTTTGCGCATACATGTATATGCATCATGCGCTTGCGCATAACATCTTCTATCTTCTGAAGCGAATCATCCCACCCGCAAGGAAAAACATTAAATTGCGGGAATTTAAAAAAGTGACCTATACCAGTCACTAACCGAACTGGAACTCGACCCGTAACCTCTTAAGGAAGTGTATAGGGCTTAACAGATTGTGTTCGCCTAAATGGCCGATAATAAGTAAACATTTAATCCTTACATATAAAGGGTGGCATAGCAAAAATTTGGAATCAGCTATTTCCATACTTTTCACAAATTAAATCTGGAAATTTATATAAATTTGCAATTTTTATATTATATATTATATAATATATAGAAATAATATATATAGATATATATATATATATATATATATATAATATATATATATAATAATATATATTATAATATAATCATATATATTATATAATATATATAATATATATATAAGATATTATATATATATATATTAATAATATAATATATATATAATATATATACAAACGAGAGAAAAGAGAGAGTAAAATCGATTATCGAACCACACACCACCACACTCATTACATTGATTAACATACTTAACACACTCACACCCCAAACACACACACACACACACCACACACACACAACACACACACCCACTAGGCTAAACTTATACACATCATACACCACAAAGAACACTTACACGCACAACCTACACCTACACACACACACACAAACACACATACCTAGACACATACACCCCCCCTATATACACACACCCACCCCTAACAACCCATGCCTAGATACATACAACCCACCCTAGCTCACAACCTACAACTAACAACTACACATACTAGGACATTATACACACATAAGCCCACCCTAGATTACATACATCCACCTAGCTCCACACCTACACCTTACACATTATACAAACAACACCCACCCTAGATACATACACCTAGCTCACACCTACACCCACGCCTACACACACTATGACACTTATGCACACACGCACACCCGCTAGGCTATTTATACACACACACACACCCGCTAGGCTTTTTATACACACATACACCCACCCATAGGCACTTACGCTCACACCTAAGCCTACACACACACAAACACACATACCTAGACACATACACCTATCCTATATACACACACACACACCTACCCTTACCAACCCAGCCATAGATACATACACCCACCCTAGATACATACACGCCGTAGCCACACCTACAACCTACACTAACTACACACACACACCATCATATATATATATATATATATATAATATATATATATATATATATATATATATATATAATATATATATATATATATATATATATATATATATATATATATATATATATATATATATACATATACACCTTTTACTTAAAATAAAAATGAGTCATGGATCAAGGAACGGTATCCAGAGGAGCGTTTGGGGGTAAAGCCCCATCAGCGGCTAATTCACAATTGATGAGTCGAGTACTGAGGTCGTGTAGTTACACTCTAAAACCAGGAAAAGCTGAACAATAACATTAAAATTAGAAATCTATTTAGAAGTTATAACAATATAAATAATGAAAAAGAATGAGGAAGGCAAAAGAGAAAAAGCCAGAGTGCGCTGATATATAATTTTTTATTTACTACAATGGTACGAAATTTTATTAAAAACATATACTTTACAGACCTTAAAGCAGTAAAATCAGTAAATCAATAAAGTGATTAACATAGCAACAAGGCTAGTATGCTTTTGTTTACTGCTTACTGCTTTAACTCAGTTTTACTGCTTTAAACTCATATGTTTTACGCTTTAACTCACATATATATTAACATTACATACCTTTAAAGCAGTAAATCAGAAATCAATAGAGGTTACACAGCAACCAAGGGGATTACTATGCTTTTGTTTTACTGCTTTACTGCGTTAACTTCATGTTTTACTGCTTTAACTCATATGTTACTGCTTTAACTCATATATTTATTAACATTACATACCTTAAAGCAGTAAAATCAGTAAATTCAATAGAGGTGTTACATAACAACAAGGGATTAGTATGCTTGTTTTACTGCTTGACTGCTTTAACTCATGTTGACTGCTTAACTCATATTATTATTATTATTAATCATATTATTTATTCACATATACTAAAGCAGTAAATCAGTAAATCAATAAGGTGTTACACAGCAACCAAAGGGATTAGTATGCTTTGTTTTACTGCTTTCCTGCAATTACTCCGGCTTCTTCCTGTAACTCATCTTTTACGGCCTCAACTGTGATGTTTACTGCCTTTAACTCATTATTTTTACTGCTTTACAGTTTTACTGCTTTAACTCAGGTTTTACTGCTTTAACTCATGTATGTTTTACTGCTTAAACTCATATATTTATTAACATTTTTTTTTCTTTTATATTTATTCATTTTGTTTTAATACTTTTTATTTAATTTTTCAGAAGATTATTATTAATCGATTATTTATTTTATTTTATTTTCTTTATTATTATTTTTATTATTATTAGTTTATTATTATTATTTTATTTTTATTATACTTAGTTTAATTACTTCATGCCTATTGTTAATTATTATTTAACACCCACACACACCACACACACACCACACACACACACACACACACACACACACACACACACACACACACACTACCACACACACACACACACACACCACACACACACAACACACACACACACACACACACACACACACACACACACACACACACACACCACACGATACACACACACACACTGTTTAAACATATCAAAAAAGTTCTGTTGTATGAAACATAACTGATATTATCTAAAACATTTATGTTTAATTAAACACGTACATTTATATTACTCATTCAATTATAACTAAAATTATTTCAAAGTTTCTTAAAACTTCTATAATAAATCAATCATTATCTTTGAACAAAGAATTTATTATTAACTGTTAATACTTTTTGTTTATAAATTTTTAAATTTTAGTAAAAAACATATATTTTAAGCAGTTAATCAATAAATCAGTAAATCAGTAAGGCATGCCCCAGCACCCCTCTACACCTAGCTATGCCACGTTTTTGTTCTAATGACTTACTGCTTTACATCATCTTTAGCCATGTAATAAGTTATAAAAAATAACAAAATAAGTCTTCTCGGCTACATAACAATGTATTTTATTAAAAAATCATTCAAGGTTTTTGATTTAAAAATAACAATTATTCACTTTATTTTAATATCATTTATATTATTCGCTCAATGTTAACTAAAAATATTTCAAAGTTTTTTAAATAATTCGGATTTTCTTTATTATTATTATTATTATTATCTATGTACATTGACAATCCAACACGAGAAAACACAACAACCCGCACTCCTTACAGGATAGAAAAAATAGACCTCTCTCTGTAAAATGTGTTGAAATAACTACTTTAGGCCTAAATTTAGGATTAACCTTTTTTGTATCCAGGGCTGAGTTAGGCCTAATTCCAGGCAAAATATATTTCAAACTGACCTTTTTCTGTAAAATGTGGTGCAATAACTACGTTAGGCCTAAATTTAGGATAATCCTTTTTTGTATCCAGGGCTGATTTAAGCCTAATACCAGGTCAAAAGGTAATTCCAGTATAGACAAGAATCGAGAATCAATGTTGTTATTCGTTTTAGCTGTTAAGCGGTGCACAAGTTCTCTGATTTGTATTAAAAGTGTTTTTTTTTTACAAAGGTATATCATATTTTTAATAATAAATTTATGAATATTGCAGAAATTAATTATTAAAATTGATCGTAGATAATAATTTATTCACTAGATTTATAGTAGATCACGTGAGCCAAACGCCAAGAGCGCCGCAAGCGCGAACCCGGGCGAAACAGCGCTGAACCCGCCGCGTAATATTACTACGCGGTTCGCGAAAATATTTTCTTTATGATAGACCGTTGTAAACTTTCATTACATCATTTTGTATTTTCAAAATATACCGTTTCCTATATTATGAAACGTTCATTTTTATTTCTTACTTGAACATTTTTAATTTTTTATAGAAAAATACCATTCAGTAAAGTTTCTTGAAAACATTTAGTTTTGAAAAAACATTTTGTTTTGTAGAAAAGCAGGTTGTTTTATTTATCCTAACAGTTATAATTCATAAGGAAAATAGAACAAATAGTCCGGATGTGACGCTGGCCATCCTCTTTGTGGTATGCCTTTAAGCTCTTATTACTTTAAGGAAATGTAAAACAAGTTTTATATGCCTTAAAGCTACACCTACATAGGGCGTAGAGTTAATGTATAGAAGTTATCCATACCCTCCCTTTTCAAGGTATGTCTTTACGATTTTAATCTTCTCTATGTATAAGTTATGAAAAAAGTTGTTTATTCTAAAATATTATTACAAAATTACTATATTATTAAATATACATGCATGATAAACTTCCCCTCCTGCACAATCCGCCCCCATAATTTTCACTGCTATGGAATTCCAGTATTGTATCATATTATATACTTCAAAATTACATCGAAGTGTGTAAGTTCATACCTCTTCTACATCAAGCTGTTGTATGCTTCGTAAACCATCCGAATATCTCACTTGTTTGTAATAAACCTAGATAATATCAGGATTTTAAATTAAACTAATCCGCTTGAACATATGTTATAAGTTCGTAAATATACCTTGATCCAGTACACAAACTAATATTATACATACTGAATGGGACGGTCCAAAAGATATCATCCTCTAGGGTGTATGCCCTACCACTTTGAAATACAACGCCCCAATTTCGCGACCGCGTAGTAATATTACGCCGGCGGGTTCATGCGTCGGTTCCGCACCGGGTCGCGCTTGCGGCGCTCTTGCGTTTTGCTTCACGTGATCTACTATAAATCTAGTGAATTAATTATTATCTATTTTAGTGAAATTAATAATTATTTCTCAATGTAAGTATTTATTATATATGATATACACTTAGTAAAAATAAAACACTTTTAATACAAATCAGAGAACTTGTGCACCGCTTAACAGCTAAAACGAATAACAACATTGATTCTCGATTCTTGTCTATACTGGAATTACCTTTTGACCTGGATATTAGGCTTAAATCAGCCCTGGATACAAAAAAGGATTATCCTAAATAGGCCTAAAGTAGTTATTGCACCACATTTTACAGAAAAAGGTCAATTTGAAATATTTTGAACTGGAATTAGGCCTAAATCGCCTCGGGCTACAAAAAGGATTATCCTAAATTTAGGCCTAAAGTATTATTTCAACACATTTTACAGCAAGAGGTCAGTTTGAAATATATTTATAAGAGTGCGGGTGGTTGTTGTTTTCTGTCGTTGGATTGTTAATGTACATAGATAATAATAATAATAATAAAGAAAATCCGAATTATTTAAAAAACTTTGAAATATTTTTAGTTAACATTGAGCGAATAATATAATGATATTAAAATAAAGTGAATAATTGTTATTTTAATAAAAACCTAGAATAATTTAATAAAATACATGTTATGTTAAAACGAGAAGAACTTATTTTGTTATTGTTACTACTTATTACATGTAAAGATGATGTAAAGCACGTAAGTCATTATAACAAAACGTGCATAGCCTTGCGTGAGAGCGGTGCTAGGGATGCCTTTACTTGCATTAGCTGATTTATTGCTTTAAGTACGTAAAAATAATGTTTTTAAACTAAAATTTCATTAAAATTTATAAACAAAAAGTATTAACAGTAATAATAAATTCTTTGTTCAAAGATAAATTGATTTATTATTGAAATTTTAAGAAACTTTGAAACAAATTTAGGTATATTGATATGCAGTAATATAAAATGTACGTGTTATTAAACATAAATGTTTTAATTAAATTATAAGTTATGTTCATACAAAAGAACTTATTTGATATGATTAAACAGTGTGATGTGTGTGTGTATGTGTGTGTGTATATGTGTGTGCGTGCGTGTGTGTGGGTGTGTGATGTGTG
This sequence comes from Trachelipus rathkii, assembly GCA_015478945.1. NCBI lineage: Eukaryota > Metazoa > Arthropoda > Malacostraca > Isopoda > Trachelipodidae > Trachelipus > Trachelipus rathkii. The sequence goes on along the minus strand of JABUQX010114237.1, from coordinate 22,061 downwards.
TTGTGGTGTGTGTTGATTTGCTGCGTTTGTGTGTGTGTGTGTGTGTCTGTGTGGCTATGTGTGTGTGGGTGTGTGTGTGTGTGTGTGTGTGTGCTGTGTGTGTGGTGTGTGTGTTTGTGTACCTGTTGTGTGTGGGTGTTGTAGTGTGTGTTAAATACATAATAACAAATAGGCATGAATAAATAACACTAAGTTTAATAATAAAAATAAAAAATAATAATTAATAAAAATAATAATAATAAAATAATAATAATGAAAATAAAAAATAATATAAATAATAAAAATAATAATAATAAATAAAAATAAATAAAAAGTATTTAAAACAAAATAAAAAATATAAAAGAAAACATAATGTTAATAAATATATGAGTTAAAGCAGTAAAACAATGAGTTAAAGCAGTAAAAACATGAGTTAAAAGCAGTAAAAACATATGAGTAAAGCAGTAAAACATATGAGTTAAAGCAAGTTAAAACATGAGTTAAAGCAGTAAAACATGAGTTAAAGCAGTAAAGCAGTAAAACAAAAGCATACTAATCCCTTTGTTGCTGTGTAACACCTCTATTGATTTACTGATTTACTGCTTTAAGGTATGCTAATGTTAATAAATATAATGAGTTAAAAAGCAGGTTAAAAACATATGATTAAAGCAGTAAAACAATGAGTTAAAGCAGTAAAGCAGGAAAACAAAAGCATACTAATCCCCGTGTTTGTTTATGTAACACCTCTATTGATTTACTGATTTTTACTGCTTTAAGGTATGTAATTTAATAAATATATGAGTTAAAGCGTAAAAACATATGAGTTAAAGCAGTTAAAACATGAGTTAAAAGCAGTAAAGCATAAAAACAAAAGCATATTAAGTCCCCTTGTTGCTGTGTACACTCTATTGATTTACTGATTTACTGCTTAAGGTATGTAATGTTAATAAATATATAAGAGTTAAAGCAGTAAACATATGAGTTAAAGCAGTAAAACATGAGTTAAGACAGTAAAGCAGTTGTAAAACAAAAGCATACTAAGCCCCTTGTTGCTAGTGTAACACCTCTATTGATTTACTGATTACTGCTTTAAGTCTGTAAAGTATATGTTATTAAAAGAAAATTTCGTACAATTGTAGTAAAATAAATTATTATATATCAGGCACTCTGGCTTTTTCTCCTTCTCCTTCTCATTCTTTTTTCATTATTTATATTGGCATAACTTCTTAAATAGATATTTCTAATTTTAATGTTATTGCTCAGCTTTTCCTGGTTTTAGAGTGTAACTACACGACCTCAGTACTCGACTCATCAATTGTGAATTAGTCGCTGATGGGGCTTTACCCCAAACGCTCCTCTGGATACCGTTCCTTGATCCATGACTCATTTTTATTTTAAAGTAAAAGGTGTATATATATATATATATATATATATATATTATATATATTATATATATATATATAATATATATATATATATGTGTGTTTGGGTGTGTGTAGTTGTAGGTGTAGGTGGTGTGAGCTACGGCGGGTGTATGTATCTAGGGTGGTTATGTATCTATGGCGGGGTTGGGTTAAGGCGTAGGTGGTGTGTGTATATGGGAAGGTGTATGTGTCTAGGTATGTGCTGTTTTGTGTTGTGTGTAGGCTTAGGTGTGAGCGTAAGTGCCTATGTGGGTTAGTGTGTAATAAACCAGCGGTCTGCTGTGTGTTGTGTATTAAAGCCTAGCGGTGTGCGTGTGTGCATAAGTGTCATAGTGTGCTGTAGGCGTGGGGTAGGTGTGAGCTTAGGTGTTGTATCTAGGGGCGTGTATGTTTGTATATGTGTAGTGTAGCGTGTGAGCTAGGGTGGATGTATGTATCTGGGGTGGGCTTATGTGTGTATAAGTGTCATATTGTGTAGGTGTAGGTGTGAGCTAGGGGGGTTGTATTGTATCTATTGCATGGTTGTAAGGTAGGGTGTGTATATAGGGAGGCCGTGTATGTGTCTAGTATGTGTGTTTGTGTGTGGGTGTGTGTGTGGTGTAGGTGTGAGTGTAAGTGTCTCTTTGTGGGTGTATGTGTGTGTATAAGTAGCCTGTGTGTGTGTGGTTGTGTGTGTGTGTGTGAGTGTGTAAGTATGTTTATATGTATGAGTGTGTGTGTGGTCGATAGCGATTTTACTCTCTCTTTCTCTCGTTGTATATATATATGTATATATATATATATATATATATAATATATATAATATTTTATATATATATATATATATTATATATATATATATAAATATTATAGATATATATATATAAATATATATATATATATATCATAATATATATATATTAATATCATATATATATATATATATATATATATTATATATATATAATATATATATACTAATATATACTATATATATACTATATATAAATTGATTATAAAAATTTCCAGATTTAAGTTTGGGAAAAGTATGGAAATAGATGATTCCAAATTTTTGCTATGCATCAAGATGATTTATATATAAGTAACAATGTTTTTAAACTATATTGGCATTCAGAGAGTCCAATCGTTTTAAATCCTAACACTTCCTCAGATGTACGCGGGAGCTCCAGTCGGTTAGCTGACTGTATAAGTCACTTTTTAAATTCCGCAATTAATGTTATTCCTTTGCAGTGGATGATTCGCTTCAGAAGATCGAAGATGTTATGCGCAACGCTTGATTGCATATACATGTATTGCGCAAACGCTGTGCATATACAATGCTAAAGTAGTATAAAAAGAACATGCGTGACCAATCCTTAAAGCAGACCCAAGCGGGTTCAGGATACCTGTGAACCTTCCAGAAGAGCAACTATATATATATATATAATAATTATAATATATATACTATATATATAGATATATATATAATTTTTTTAATTAATATTATTTTAAAATTATTATATAAATATGATAAAAATAATTATTATTTAAATTTTTTTTATATTTTAATATTTATTTTATTAATAATTAATTTATTGTAATTTATAAAATAAATATATATTCATATATATATTATTTACGCGGGTATAAAACATTAGCATATAAGATAGTGAAAGGGCGAATTGAAAATATACGGCTAAGTTCATTAGTTTCAATGAAATCTAATTGGTTATAAGGGCATTAGGAAGAACCTGCTTGAGAGCACATGACAATAAGCATCACGGTGAATTATAAATGGCGTAAGATATACCGTTGAATGGAACGGCGTAGGAGGAATGACTGATGATTGAGGTGTGTTGTGCATAAGGGCTGAGTTGTATGTGTCTATGGATGCATTCGTGGATATGAAAAATACTTTCATGACCCTACGTGAAATAAACTGAAATATTTCGGATTAAAAATGACCATGAAAGTAGATGAGTAATAGAAAAACGAGGATGCGAAAAAGCGAAAAAAAAAAAACGGTCCGACGTGGTGCAGTGCGGTGCGGCGCGGTTCGGCGTGGCTCGGCAGGGCCTTGCGGTTAAGCGAAAACGCATTGGTTTGAACTCCGAAACGCCCCCCCCCCCTTATGGGGGGGGAAATCCGCGAAAAATAAATAAATAAATAAAAAAATAAAAAAATAAAAACTAAAAAATAAAAAATAAAAAAAAAGCACTAAAAAACACCCATGAAGGTACGTGAGTATTAAAAAATATATATATCCACCTGACCAGCGATTGTGCTCATCGCTGGTCATGTGGTTTCTCACCCCACACTTTTCCTCCCTATACTACTAATATCAATACCACAACCAATGATGACTACTCTAATGTTTTACCAATACCAAACATACAAATAAAAACAATTAAAAAATATATACCAGATTCGATAAAAACAGTTAAATCTAATAGTTTGATTTTAAAACGCATGCTAATACCTAGAACCAACAATACAAATAAAAATGCAGGAATATTTAAAATTAAATGTTTGGATTGTCACAGCAAATATATTGGAGAAACGAATAATTTCACTATAAGATTCGGCCAACATAAAGATGATTTACAAAAAGATAAACAAAGTTCATCACTAGTAAAACATAGACAAAACTGCAACCATCGTATAGATATAAATACTCCAGAAATAATTAAAACTATTCAAAATACAGATATTCGCAAAATCACAGAATCATTTATTATAAGAAACTCTAACAACTTTAATCTACAACAAGGTGAAATCATCATTGACAAAATTAACAACAAATACTTAAAAGAATCCAGCTCACTAGTAAACCTTTTAAAAAAAGTATAATTCAAAAATAGACGATAATAGAACCAAGTAGCCAGAAAATAGGAAGTCAAAATTGCACCAAACTCTCTACAAGCTGCCTTAGTTCCTGACGAAGTGTGATGGACCAGATCCACGAAAGCTCGAACCTGTGTTTTATATTTAAAGAATAGTTTAAATTAGTTTGTAACCTTCTAAAGATATATGTTTTGTTAAAGTATGTCAATATAAATACCTCCTTCATAGTCTCTTTTTTATGTGGCAACCTCAAGGAATAAAAAACTCAATATTATAAAATATATATATTATATATATATATTATATATATAGATATATATATATATATATATATT
>JABUQX010114237.1:7500-12500 GCA_015478945.1 Trachelipus rathkii | reverse complement strand
TTTCATAAAATACTATAGTTATCTGAAATGACTTTTCATACTGACTCCAGAACTTTAATTGTGGTTAGAGGTATCTATACATTTAGCAGATTCTCCAATATATAAAAACTACATAATATTTTACTTAATATTCATTTAGGTTTAGCTATATTAAGGTCAACATGTAGCAATAGGAGAGCTCAAAGGTTTATTTTGATGAATTTTTTGTGGCACTCAACGTTTGAATTTGGCACTGTTTCATAAAATGTTATAGCGAGCGGAAATGCCTTTTCGGACCGACTCCATAATTGAATTTTGGTTAGAGGTAGCAATTTAGCCAATTCTCCAGAGACCAAATTTGGCTACTTGCCATGAGTGTCAAATTATGCCGGAATTTTCGGCAACGACCAAAAACAATACTTATAAATGATTTTTAGTAATAACTTTTTTATTGCTTATTTGATCGACATGAAATTTTCAAAGCATGCATATTATTGCATAACTCGGAAAGAAAAGCTTTTATTTTAGAAAAAAAATTGAATGCTTAATAGTTTTGCCGGTGTTCATGGCAAAATATCTAAAGTCTTTTTCCCATGAAGAGCGACAAAACTACTGGGCATACGAGGAAAGATGTATCTTCTTCAAGCACATGCTCTAGAAATTTCATGTTGATCGGATAAGTTATAAAATGTTATTGCCAAAAATCATTTTTAAAAATTGTTTTTGTTTAGTCCCAAACACCCGGCATAGCTTGGCACCCATGATATGTATATAAATTTCGTCTCAGAAGAATCTGCTAAATAGCTACGTTTGACTATAGTTCACTTTTGAAGACAGTTGGAATTGCTGTTTCAGCTCGCTAAAGCACTTTTTTTGGAAAAACTGCCAAAATCAAAGAGTGGCAATTGAATAAAAATGATGTGTCATAAAACATATCAAAATTATTGTAGAGCTCCCCAAATGCTGTATCTGGCTTTTTAAATGATGTAAATCAATTGAACGTTAAGAAAATTATGCTCAACTTTTAATTTTACGGATTTTCTGCCTTTTCTTGAAACATGATCAAACCCTTCTCTTTAAGTGAAAAAAAATTATACTTGTCTGTCAATTATAAATTGGCGAATATTCAAATTGACTATTTGACAAGAAATTACTCATTTAGAAAATATTTAAAAGTGAAACTGAAAATTATTTAACATTGGAATGACCACAAAATCTCAAATAATAAACAAATATCCCTTGTGAGAGGAAATAATATCAATGACTACCCTGGGGGTCGAACTATTGCTTGTTGCGAGTAAGAACAATATTTTATTTTTCATCCATTCTTTGCCTTGCACACTTTCAAACTTCAAGTTTCGCGTCATATCTGCATTCAATATGAAGAACGCTTTGATTTTCTCCTCCTTTGGTTTGGCATGTAGCACTCTTAGCTCTTTGGCGTTTGTTATATTTACTTGCTGAAAAAAGTTGTAGGTAGGTGAGACAGAGTCAGTGTATGCAAATGAGTTAACAATATACATACCACAGTTGTTTTCCTTTTTGTTAGTTTGATTATATTGCAATTTTATGTTAGTTGCATCGTGGTCTGCCTTTTATTTCTTTGATAAGCATAAAAGACTAAAAAATTTGATTTACAACAAAATTTATTTAAAATTATTGAAGAAAAATAAATTTAAAGAAAAATCAGTAAACACATGCATTCTGCTTTCGAAGACACCAGATTAGGAAATATGTTTGTGGTTTCTCAAAAGTTTGGGAAACTCCGTCTTCAGCCTGATCAAAATAAGCAAATAAAAAATGCGAAAACATAGTAGCTCATCTTCTTACGGATTTTAAAATTTTCATGTAACATTAAATAATTTGCTATAAATTTATGTTATAATTATTAAAGAAAATTGAAAAAAATAAAATTAAGATTCATTGAATAAATAAAATGTTAAAAATTAGAAATTAAATTATATTCTTTATTAAATAAAAGGACATTAGATTTGATCTACATTGGCTTGTAAAGTGTTCATGTTGATTATAGGTTTCAACTTCTTTATTATTATTATTAGGATTAATTATAACTTCTTTTAAATTGGAAATGTCTCTTACGATCTATAAGGCTAGGAAATTCTATTCTATTCTAAGAGGGTGCCCTAGGGTAATTATCAGCGAATGTTGTTAATACATGTTGTTAAATTTCGTACACAAAATAAATAAATATTTAAATAAATAAATAAATATATAAATAAATAAAAAACTTTATTTATACAGGAAAAAGACAATGCCTTGGAGAGCAATTCGCCCGAATGGAACTTTATCTCATAACTGCTTCTCTGCTGCAGAACTTCACTTTTGCTCCTCCTGATGACGAAGGACAGATGAGTCTTGCTCCTTCCAACACACCAAATGGTCATAATCCTCGCAAGGATCAAAGATTTTCAATAAGTTTGAGAACTTAATTACTGTTCAAATAATTAACTAAGCTTTATTTTCTGGTAAATAATATAAATAAAATTCGTTTTATTTTCTTTTTTTATTTATGTAAAATATCTTCTAATATTTATAAGATGTGACATTAAATTGTGCAAAATATTTGGCTTTCGCCAATGTATGTGAATTGCTACTCTTCTAAATAATTCTTCATTTTGTGCTTAGGAAACGTAAGAAAATGCTTTAGTTTGCGTTCGTTTTTGTCAAACTTAGCGCAAAATCGTAAAAAAATGCTCACCAAACGTAAAGAATTTCCTTAATTCTGTTGTAATTAGAATAAATTCTGTGTAAAATAGCAACCTTATATATATATATATATATATATATATATATATATATATTATATATATATATATATATATATATATAAATTATATATATTATATATATATATTATAATATATATATATATATATATAATATATATATAATATATATAATATATATACACAGATATATATATATATATATATATATATAATATATATAATATATATATATATATATATATATATATATATATATATATATATATATTATATATATATATATATAAAATAATATATAAATATATATATATATATATATATATAGGTATATAAATATATATATATAGGGTAAAACTTGCTAAGTTGGTGAATTCTTTTATGAGCAAGCACCCTATATAAGGAATGATAATTTAAAGATCCATATTTTGAATGAGGAATTTATTCAACAATAGTAGTAAAGATAGCCAATGAAAGTAAAAGATGTAACAAAAGTCCCTTCTGTGAGATACTCTTTCTGCGTAGGCTAATTGGTAGTCACGGACTTTCCAGCGCGTTTACCACCCTTGCCTCACTTCTTATTAGCGAAGAATTTGTGATCGATTTTCGGAGTCGCAGCCCTTCCTTGAAATTTATCTCTATTGCCGAGAAGCTGCGTTTTTAAGTTTGGGAGAGTTCTGGAGAGAGTATCTTGAGTGAGATTTATTTCTTCTGATTCTTATTGTTAATTTAAATCTGATTTTGTTTGTTTAAGGAGGAGGGTTTATATATTATTTCGTTTCGACTTATGCTAAAATTTTGGTTGCGCAAATCTTAGCATAAGTACGAACATAAATTAAAATTTTTACAAAGTTATAATGGAGTGCTACACTACTTCCCGCGCTAAACACGGAGTGAGAATGTATGTTATAATAATTATACAAGAAATAATAATTAAAATACATAAAGTTAAAGTACTTTCAATTGCAACATTGCAAGCATATCTAATTATGTCCAAAGACATAAGTAGACATGCAAACATTTGAAGGCAAAAATAGTATACATGAAATGTAAAGAATATTCAAATACGATCATAACTGGTTACATCCGAAGATCCAAACATATATACAAATATTTGAATACATAAAAATACAATAATGTTATATATACAGAAAATAAAAGGTGCATTCTAACACAAGCATATTTGGTTATATCCTTTAGATATAAACAAACATACAATCATTTAAATACAAAAATATTTATACATAATTATTGATATTGAACAATTGAGTTATTCACAAGTTAAATAGGCCACAGTGATCGAACCGTTGAATCCAAGGAGAGGTCCAGTATAAGGCGTTTCTAATGTATCCATGATTCGATCAATGCGAACGTAAAATAGTTTTCGAAGCTGTAGTTACGAGAGAAACATTGCTTGACATATGTAGAGACGAAGTGCTTGAAATTTAGGTCCTTTATTTGAAAAATTTCTTCATACATAAAAGGAGCGGTCACAGAACCATTTAGAATTCGAAAAGGAATCAGAGTTCGTAGTGGAATCCAAAAATGAGTTTATGCCCATAATCCAAACTTGAAAGATGAAAGAATTCCAGGCCGAAAAGGAAGTTTGCTATGTCTAGCGATGAATCCTCGAACTGTGATAGTTGTGAAAAGATGAAGACCATAATCCAAAATTAGAAATGAAAATTGAAGTCCAGTATCGATAATGTTCGTTTGCTTGAGTCATTTTCTCCGAGTGTTCTATTGGATTTGTGTATTGTAGTTTATTCTTTCATTTTCGTTCGTTTTTCTTTGGTTAGTCAGAAAAGGCGTGATCGAAGTGCGGGTGTTCTTACTCAGGTTCACCAATTATAATAGGGATAAACTGCTAGATTGGTGCTTTTTTTTTGTGAGCAAGCACCCTATATAAGAGGCATGTATATTTAAAAATCCATATTTCAAATGAGGTATTTATTCAACATTAAGTAAAGACAGTAAACAAACTGGAGAGCATACTCTTTCTTCGTAGTGCGAATAGTTAGTCACAGATGTTCACGCGTTTACCTTCCTTGCCCGACTTTCTTTGGAAAACTTGGCGATAGAGAATAGAAGTCGCGGCTTTCCTTAAATTGACCTCCTGCGAAAGTTTGCGTAGATGTGAGTCCGTCTGAGAGAGTATCTTGATGAGATTTTATCTCTTCTGATTCTTATTGTTAATGTACTAAGAGAGAGTATCTCAACAGACGGGTAACATATTATTTCGTTTCGACTTATGCTAAAATTATGCTTGCGCAA
>JABUQX010114237.1:0-2500 GCA_015478945.1 Trachelipus rathkii | reverse complement strand
GAATCATATAGTCTTAGATCTATGGAATACAAAAGAAAGTGATGTTTTCATATAATTAACAGAAACATTATGACTGCACGAAATAAGTTTATCTTTGTTTTACTTAATATCAAGGTGGAAATTTCTGTATGAAATTAAGTACTGTATCTTCTATCAAGAAAAGAATCAAGGAATCAGAAACATTATTTTATATTACATTGTGAAAGCTTAGTTTTCCCTTTTTCAATAATTTTATAGTTAACTAAGATAAAAATTAACTACATTAAAAATAAATAAAAAAATTACAAGGCAATTCAAACAGTTTCCTAATTTTACACAATTTATTTTGTGAAAATAGAGAATATAATATAAAATATGTGATCGTACAAAATTACCAACAAATAATCTTAATATGAATTCAAGAAATAAAGTAGTAACTATAAATGAAAAAAATATGCCATAGTAACAAATCTGAATTTCAATACTCAATAAATGTTTCAAATTATATATATATATATATATATATATATATATATATATATATATATATATATATATATATATATATATATATATATATATATATATATATATATATATATATATATATATATATATATATATATATATATATATATATATATATATATATATATATATATATGCTATATATATATATATATATATATATAAATATATAACCACTTTTCTCAAGACTGGGAGGTAGGTGGTGGTAACCACCGGAAACAGAAAAATAGAAAGAAGAGTATGACGCAGTCAGAAAGAAGGCCAGCCGCCACCCCTTTGTACCTTTGAAAGGTAAGAACCCGTCGCTGTCAGAAAATCCACCCTTAGACTTCACGGGACACGACGTACCTTCACTATGGTATCTCGATATCATATGGGTTCATCCTTGGCAAAGGTGGACACAACCATGCCCTACAAAACCCCGCTCTTCACTCTATTATGCACCTTTCTTCTTGACTTTCCAAACTCACATTCCTCTCCTTCAGGCATTCCTTTACTGACAATTCACTTTTCTTCGGTCTCCCAGCACACTCACTACTATATATTCACTTAACCAACCACTATCATCCATCTTTTCCACATGACCAAACGTTATTTAGGTCCTCATTAAAAACGTACTTTCATTTAATCCCTCATTTATCCCTTTCTTCACACCACGCAACTCTCTAATACGTTCTTCCCTTATTTTATCAATTCTTCTCACACATAACATACCCCTAAGAAAGTCCATCTGAACATATTGTACTTTAGATCTAACATCTTATTCCATACCATAGTCTCACTACTATACAATAACGTGTCCAAGGGAAGAACCATACGTATAAATACCAAAGCCAGAGTCTGTTGCAGTCTCGTGAAGCCCTAGAGAGAATTTTTTTTTCTGATTGCGACGAGTTCTCACTTAAGGGTATGGAGTTGACGGTACGAGTGGGCTTTTTTTTGAACTCACGTCATGTTCTTCTACCACTTTTCTGTCTCCAGTGTAAGATGCAAACCACACCAGCAAATCTGGGGAAAGGAGGTAGATAACTGAGAACAAGTCACAATCAGAAAAAAAAATTAACTCAAAGGCTTCACGAAATTGCGATGGACCCTAACTGTGTTATCTAGCCAATGTGGGGTTAATCCCTTTCACCATGCGGCCAACAACCATATCCCTTCACAAAACTTCGCCATTCACTACTATTATGCAATTTCTTCTCGCTACCGCTAAACTCGCATTCCTTTACTGACTCAATCCACTTTTTCTTTGGTCTCCCAACCTTTCAATTTCCAGTATATTCACCACTATACATCTGCTTAACCAACCAACTCTCATCCATCCTTTCCATATGACCAAACCATCTCAATGCACTCTTTAATTCTCTCATTTAAGATGTTCTTCACACCAGACAACTCCCAAAAGCATTCATTCCTTATTTTATCAATTCTTACACATCTAACACCATCTAAGATGACTTCACACTGCGGACTCTCCTCACTTTAACACACCCTGCCAAATCACTCTACCAATCATCTCAAATTCTTTTCAGATTCGCCACGCAAAACCAAACCATCCAGATACAAAAAGCAGGGCACGCTCCACTGTGAGTCCACTCTTTTCCACAACACATCCCTGCCTCACTTCACTATTAATATTAAACCAATCATTTTCGACTCCATTTATTATTATACACGCTTCACTACCGTCATACATAATTTTGATTCCATTCAGAAGCCTACTACACCACCATATATCTTCTTTTTTATACAGAGCTTCCTTATTATTACCAATGTAACCCTGTTGCAAGTCCATGAAACCTAAATGCAATTTATTCTTCTTCTCTTTCATTTTCTCAATCATTTCTTTCAATGTAAAAATCTGATCCATATATATATATATATCTTCTTTATATTTATCTTTGTAAATGTATCTTCTTATATATATATCTTTATATCTATTTTCTGCTATATATATATATATATATATATATATATATATATATATATATAT
>JABUQX010114235.1:22500-26818 GCA_015478945.1 Trachelipus rathkii | reverse complement strand
GTGAGTGTGCCAAAATTTTAATAACGCGTTTCTGCTTATATTCATAAATTCTTCTTAATCATGAGTTTCACCAATATATATATATATATTATATATAATATATATATAGATTATATATTATATATATATATATAATATATAATAATATATAATATTATATATATATTATATATATATACATATATTATATATATAGTATATATATATAATATATATATATATATAATTTTTTAAATTTATATATATATATTATATAAATAATTTTATTATATTTTATTTTATAACTATTAATTATAAAAAAATATAATATATATAATATAATACATATATATATATAATAAATAGATATATATATATATATAATATATTATATATAATATTATATATATATATATATATATATCTATATATTTTATATATATAATAATATATATTATATATATATAAGACCGATTTTTAATAATTATACATTCATTACCTAAGCTGAATTAATTATCCTAATAAGTAATTATATTAATGTGACTATTTATGATATCAGATAATTTATAATCTAATTCTGAATAATTAAGTTTACATAAAACGAATAAAAAATAAATAAAAAAAGTTTGAAAATATTTCAATAAAAAACTTACGTTAAAATAATAAAAGGTTAAAGCAATTACATTTATTAATTCATCCATTCTTAATAAAATTATTGAAAATTAAATTTTTTATTGAATTGTTTATTTTAAAACATGTGATAAATATTTAAATTTTGAGAATTTGGAGATGAATATTGGTTAGTGTGCAAACAAACTATCAATTTTAAATTTATTACCGATATCGATCAAATAACGATAGACAACATTTTTCTGAAGGCGATATACTGATCATATGGTAAAAGCCGCATCCCATGCTCACTGAGAGAGAGAGAGAGAGAGAAGAGAGAGAGAGAGAGAGAGAGAGAGAGAAGAGAGAGAGAGAGAGAGAGAGAGAGAGAGAGAGAGAGAATGAAAAGTTTATTTTTTCATAATAAATATAATTTGTTGAATTTATATGAATATGTAATAGATTGGTATAAGAGTATCTGATGAGCAAAATAACTCTTTCTTTCTTTATCTTCCATTCTCTTCCCACTAGATGTGGGGAAGGGTTACGTAACCGGCACTTAAAATAGAAAAGTTAAGTAGAAGAGCATGACGTAAGTCGAAAGGAAACCCCCTTGCCATCACCTCCATAACCTTAAGTGAGAGCTCGTCGCCAGCTCAAAAAATAATCTCACCATAGGTTGTTCAAAAGACTGCTACGGACCTTTACTGTTGGTATCTGTGGTAGTAAAATAATAGTGATCATAATTCAGAAGAAGTCGCACCAGGTCAATAAATATATTGATCAATAAAAGTATCTCTTCAGTGGCATCCCATCATCCAATTTTATCAAATAAATATCGGTTATAACGAATGCTTCTATTTTCGTCCCAAACCCGGTGATATCGTGACACAGAAGTATTGGGGAAAAAAGTTTTTCCATTTTTTTTTTTTTTTTAAAAAATTTTGGTTTCCCCCCAATGACATGAAATTAGCTTTCAAATACAATACAGCAATTTGCAGTATGCAGATAATATAATTAGTGATAACACTGCAGTAGAAAAAAGGCGAAAAAAAATGCTTCATAAATCATTTGTGCTATATATAAATTCTGTATTTTCCTTAGGCCATTTAATTTAGATCTCATAAATAAGGAAACAAATAACAGAATATCAAAATAGACATCATATTGAAGAATCTTTGCTATAGGCAAAAAATCACAAATATAATAATAATAATATATACTATATATATATATATATATATATATATATATATATAATATAGTATATATAGTATATATAGTATATATACTATATTGATATATATATATATATACTTATATATATATATAATATATATATATATATATATATATATTAGTATAATATATAAGAGGACTCCTTTACTCGTGCTGCTCGTGCTTAGCACCAGTTAACATATATAACCGATCGATCGTTTATAAAGTTTTTGGTTCACTCATAAAATTCTTTTATTTTTTTTGTTTCGGAAAATTGGTCAAGGGAATATCATAGTGTAGAGACATTAATAAAAATCAAAGATATTACTAGTTGAAACTAAAAGTGTAAGAATCATCGCATTTAAATAACGCCTATTTTTCAATCAATGAAAGGAGACCATGCTCGAATTAAAATAGCCGAGATGTGTGTTGAATTCAGCTTATAAATGTTTATATTATTGCAATTGGAAATCTCCTTAGCTTACTTTGCATGTAACAAGGCAAAGAAGAAATTTGCCATTCTCTTATAAGTAATAAAATAAGGAGACCGCTTTTAAGTTTATTATTATTATTATTATTACTTATTATTATTATTATACTATATATATATTATATATATATATATATATATAATATATATATTATATATATATATATAATATAATATATAAATATTATATATATATATAATATATATATATAGAGAGAGAGAGAGAGATGAGAGAAAGAGAATGAGAGAGAGAGAGAAGAGAGAGCGCCCGAGTATTAAAAGTTACTGGAGTCCGCCGCTGAATATATTATATATGTAATTATATATTATAGATATTATATATATATATATATATACTATATATATATATATATATATATATATATATATATATATATATAATATATATAGTATTATAAATTTCTTCATCTGATTATAATTATTAATAAAAATCTAACCTCAGAATTTATCTCACACCTTCTTCGTAGGAGAAAGTTTACATCTAGTACAGATCGAAGCAATAATTGATTAGCAAGATTTCAACTCCTTCTGGAGTTATTCTCAAATCAACAAATAAAAGGGCGAACATATAATTAAATTATAAATAGTAATAATATAATTATATTAATATATATATATATATATATATATATATATATATTACTATATATATATTAATATATATATAGTATATATATATATATATATAATATATATATAATATACTATATATAATATATATCAACGATCTGGAACAGTTATTTAAAGAACCTACACACATTCCCAGGTTTCCTAACCCATTCTTAACAACTCTGATTATGCTTCATCATTCTCCTTCTCGCTTCAAATACACCATTCCCCCATCGGTAATTCTGACCACAATCTTGTAGCTCTAAAGTATAACACTTCATTTTCAGCAGCTCCGCCCTGCCCTAAGCGAACTTTCTGGCACTTTAATCGGGCTAATTGGGATGCATTGCGTCGCTTTTTTGAAAACTATCGCTGGAATGAATCATTTTTTGTTCCGGAGAACGCCTCTGCTTCTGCTGAAAAGGTGCGGCCGTGAGTCAATGGATGACTGGAACAGGTTCATTCATCTTCCACTAAATCATTTTCTCCTCATAATCCCATGTCGATGGCTCTTGTTCCACGCTGCCAGCAGGAGCGTGAATTGCGGGGTATAGTCTGAAGCCACTCTTGTTCTCCTATTTACTCTTACTAATTTTTCGCTCTGCCCGAATCATGCAGGGATATATCGATGGCCCAAGTCTAGTATACTAAAAAGAAGTGTGCGCCTTTCTTGAGTTCTCCTTCTGCATAAAAATTTCTGGCCTCTGCCAAAAAACATCTTTAATAACTTCTGTAAAATCTGCTCTCCCCCTCTTATCCTTTCTGGCGGTTCTGTGCTAACACTCTTCTGAAAAGCTAACTCGTTGGTCTTCTTTTTCTTCATCTTCCTCTTTGACGATTCCGGCTTCCCTCCTCCTGCTCCATCCCTCTCAGGTGTCCAATGTCTCTACTGTCATAGTCATGATCGGTGCATGAGATACTGAGATCTATGAACGTCCGGAAGGCTAGTGGCCCAGATGGCATTCCTCCCCGTGTTTTGAGGAGTGTGCTTCTAAGCTGGCCGCGCCTGTCCTCATTCAACTCTACTCCCCAGCCTATACAATACTTTTCCTCCTATTGCTAGAAGCGCCGCTTTTATTACAGCCAATCCCTTAAAAAGGTAAGCCGCTCTGATCCTTCTAAACCAATTCGACTATGCCTTGAATTTGTATTTAATCTAAAATTTTTGAAAACTTTCCTTTAAACTCTCATTTCCTCGATCATATAGAATCTCATCCCTTCTTTCAGATCGTCAGTATGGCTTTCGACGTTCGAGATCAACTAGTTATCCTTTCCTATCTCACTGATCTATGCTCTTCTGCCTTTAAGGACCATGGGGAGTCGTGTGTGGTAGCGCTTGACATATCTAAAAGCTTTTACAGGGTATGGCATCGATCGAGTACGATCTTATCT
>JABUQX010114235.1:0-5000 GCA_015478945.1 Trachelipus rathkii | reverse complement strand
ATTATTTGATCTCAGATGCATTGGCACCATATTTTAAGAAAAATATTATTAAAGACCTTGAAATGCTTATTGTGCAGTTTTGTTTGATGAAACTACAAATGCTGCAGGGAAAAAAGAATTGGAAATTGGTGTGAGGTATTGGTCTACAAGTCAAAATCGAGTTCTGTATAGCCATTTACAGACATTTTTCTTAGGTACTGCTACAGCTTCTATTCTAGTGGAAAAATTGAACTGTGCTCTTAATAACTCATCGATTCCATTACAAAATGTTCTTATGTTAGGATCAGACAGTCCAAATGTAAACAAATCAGTGAAAAGACTATTTAACGAGCAAGTAACCATAGTAAGAAAAAAAGGACTTTTAAATATAGGGTTTTGCAATATCCATACAATACACAATGCTTTTCTAAAGGGTATAGAGGAATTAGGCGAAGATGCTTCAGAATTTATCTTTAGCCTCCATCGTTTCTTCCACAACTGGCCATCCAGATGGAAGACTACTGTGTCATTCAAAAACAAACTGGCGTTATTAATCACAAGTTTATTAAACATTGTTCAAGTAGGTGGCTTACCATAAAGGAGAGTGCTGAAAGAGTTTTGGAACAATGGGATGCTGTGAAGAAGTATTTTCTTACATATGTAACTAAGCATAGGCCCAACCTGATGAAAAGACCTGGATATCAGAAAATTGTGAGGTTGTTAAAAAAACCTACCATGAAAGCAGAGCTTAACTTTGTTATATCTAGTGCACATATCTTTACGAGTGTCACAGGCTCATCCAAAAAGAAGAACCATTAATTCATCTCTTGCATTCTGTTTTGTCATCATTGGTTATGAAACTGTTGGGAAGGATTTGCAAGTCAGAAATTCTCAAAGATCTTGATTTAAAAAAAAATTGATGCTGCTTTTTTAATACTGAACATTTACTGCCATTGAAAGAAATCCAGTTTTCTGATGAGGTATTAAGAAACTTGGAAAATGTTTGTGAAAAGGACAAAACGTTTTTCTGTCTTCAAGCACAAAAACATTTTGTTGAATCTGTTAAGCATGTTTTGAACAAATCATCTGTGTCGAGCTCTCTGTTGAAAAAATTTACATGTCTATCCCCTAATGAGAGATTGTCCAAAGAAAGCTGCCAAAATATAGTTGAGATTGCTAGGGTCATGCCATGGAAAATCCATACAGACATACTCTTAGATGAGTGGAAACTAATACAATTGGAAAAAGCTGAACCAGAGTCCGAAAAAAATCTATAGATCTGTATTGGGCTCAGTTTTTTAATAAAACTGATCCATCAGTAAACACTTCAAGATTTCCAACAGTTGAAAGAGTAGTAAAAGCTTCACTGTCGCTGTCACATGGTAATGCAGATGTGGAAAGAGCATTTTCCACATCAGGCAGAACTCTTACAAGTACCAGGTCATCTATGTCAGAGAGAACTTTAAATGCTTTAATCACTGT
The DNA here is from genome assembly GCA_015478945.1 of Trachelipus rathkii. Taxonomy (NCBI): domain Eukaryota; kingdom Metazoa; phylum Arthropoda; class Malacostraca; order Isopoda; family Trachelipodidae; genus Trachelipus; species Trachelipus rathkii. The sequence continues at coordinate 3,539 of JABUQX010114235.1, read as the reverse complement.
TAAAAGTGCTCTTAAATGTATGATAACAAACCTTACCTTATTTCTCTAACTCCAGAGCTCCTTTCCATGGGACGTTTAGCATATAAACAATACATTGCTTACTTGGATAGAGAAAGAGAAAAAAGGAGACTCGAAGATGAAGCTGCAAAGGCTGAACAAGACAAAAAAATTGCTGAAGAGGAAAACAAAAAACAACTTGACCAAAAAAGGAAAAAAAATTCTGATGATGAACAAATGCTGAAGAAGCTATGAAAAGAAGAGGCAGAGCAAAGTGGAAGTGCAGGCAAACTGTTATTGGAAGCTAATGAAAGATTGAAGAGAGCTTTAAAGAAAAAAGATTTTAGTGAAGCAAGCTTGGCCCAAGCGATGCTGGAAGGTGTCACTAATGTTCAGAAAGAGGCATCTGAAAAAAGACGTAGTGTGGAAAATTTACAGGTTGCTGTTGAAAACGAAAAACAAGTCTCATTTCAGACTTTTTCAAGAAAGTTTAATTAAGCTTAATTTTTATAATTATTAGCTTGTTTCTTCTGTAACCAAATACAGTAAGTGCATTTTAAAGTATAGTATTAATAATTATTCCATTTTCTTTACATTATGACTTTCTAAAACTAACATTTCATTATTATATACTTTCATCTTCAGTTATTTATATTTAAAACCTACTTCATAGTTCTTAGCATCTCAAAATATTAAGTAAATAGCATGTTATAGTAAATAAGTTAGGTCACATTGAATTTTAGTAATGGAAATTGTAAATTCTTTTCACGTTTTTCTCAAAAATATGTAATTTTTGTCAGCATTTCAGTCATTTTTTTTACACTTTTTTCAGCATTTCAGTCATTTTTTTTCACTTTTTTCAAAATTTTATTCACTTTTTTCACTTTTTTTGAAAAGAAACTCGCTACAAGCCCTGTTTCCGTGATTTACCATTTTTTATTTTCCCACAGAATTCTCATCAACTCATATTTCCGAGACTTAAACACTATTATAAACTCTTGATAAACAAACAATAAATGGGTGTAAATTGAGAGTAAACAAAAGTGGCCTATAAATTATTGTAATGTAATTCTTATTTAGATCAAGAAGTGAAATTCATTTAATACTTTAATATTATTACATGGTTCGTTTATGTGGATTTTATTAAGACAATATTTCTTTTTTAACGGTAGAAAAATAAAAGTTTGATAATCTTATTTAAGTGTGTGTGTGTGTGTGTGTGTGTGTGTGTGTGTGTGTGTGTGTGTGTGTGTGTGTGTGTGTGTGTGTAGGTGTGTGTGTGTGTGTGTGTGTGTGTGTGTGTGTGTGTGTGTGTGTGTGTGTGTGTGTGTGTGTGTGTGTGTGTGTGTGTGTGTGTGTGTCTGTTGAATATTTCTCATTTAATCACATTTTTAGTACTTGAATACAAAACGGTTAAATATAAATTAATTCAATTTTCCGTTCTTTTCAAATTTCTTTTTTTTTTTTTTAATTTATTTATTTTCATTTATTTAATTTTATTTAGGCCATTTATTTGTAGGATTCTAATCGTTCATTAGGCTATAATTGCCTATAAAATTATGGCAATATATTTCTCTATATTATTGATAATCTTAATTTGCATAATCAATAATTCAATATCATTAACGTAATTAATTTTAAAAAGAACGTATAAATTTTCATAGGTTTTCTCTTTTCATATGTGCCTTTATATATATATATATATATATATATATATATATAAGTATATATATATATATATATATATATATATATATATATATATATATATATATATATATATATATATATATATATATATATATATATATATATATATATATATATATATATATATATATATATATAGTGGAAAACCAAAAACCAATATAAACCATGTTTTTTTTTACTTATTTGTTTTTTCACCTTTAAAATCAATATTTTATTTTATTTTTTATTTTATAGTGTTTCCATTATCTATATCAACGTTCTCATAAGTTTTTGAGCCAAAATATTTATATTAGGTACTCAAAAACAGCAATTTAATTTTAAACATAGACATTATTTATTTTTTCACTTTTCTCAAAAACATATTTGTGGTTACATTCAATTTATATATATATATATATATATATATATATATATATATTAGTGAGTATATAATATATATATATATATATATATATATATATATATATATATATATATATATATATATATATATATATATATATATATATATATAGCATGTTATATATATATATATATATATATATATATATAGTATATATATATATATAGTATATATTTATATATATATATATATATATATATATATATATATATATATATATATATATATATATTAATGTGGAGGCATACATTTCATTCTTTATCCCTTGAACTAATACTGATAAGTCTTGGTTTATCAGAAATTATCGTGGTCTTCAAACCCAGGAACTCATGCTTTAATACATTTCATCCCGGATTGGCAAAAAATCAGCTCTTCGAGACTCGAAAAACTTTTCTTCGTAGAAATTGCAAAAATCTTTCTGATTCTTCTTTCTCACACTCTTTCTGACGTTTTGCAATTTTAAAATGTCAACTCTAAATTTGCTTCTTACTCCCTCCCTCCCTCCTTCCCTCCCTCCCTCCTCTTGTATATCTGTTGGTAATACTGATGTCTGAACTTCTGCTAAAGCTGAACTGTTTGCTCCTTATAATTCCACTCTAGACGGTTCCAGAGCCATTCCTCTTATCCGCCTCTTTTCAACTCATTGAATGTTATTTCTGCACTCTCTGAGCTTAGCACTAAGAAGGCGGAGAGTGCTAAAGTTATCCCTCGAGTGGTCCTCAAAACATCTTCTTTTGAGCTTGCACCCTGCCTTGATAACCTGTTTCCTCACTGACTATAAACTTCAACCTTTCCCTCCTGCTAAAAGAATACATTCATTCAGCATTTTCTGAAGAAGCGGGACTCCAGTCAACAACCCAACTGTCGTCCTATCGCTTTAACTTCTGTTCTTCCTTAAGTTTTCGAATGTATTCTTAACAAGAAGATTTAAAAACATTTTAAATCTTCTAATCTTACCTCTGTTTACCAGTATGACTTCTGTAAGGACCATTCGACTGTGTATCTTCTTTCCTTTCTCTCCAACTCTTGGTTCTCTGCTCTCCCGCATTTCGGTGAACCTTTTTCTGTGGCGCTAGACCTATCTAAGTCTTTCGATAAACTCTGGCACAAAGCTTTAATATCTAAACTTCCCACTTTCGGTATTTAACTATTTATCCTACTCTTGACTTTCGTTCCAGTCGTTATATGGCTGCTATTGTAGATAGCTACCATTTATCCTTTAATTCTATCCATAGTGATGTTCCTCAGAATTCTGTTCTATCCCCAACTCTTTTTATTTTTTTTTATTTTGCATCAATGATCTATTTGTTACTGTCTCCTTTCCACTCTTAGGTTGACAACTCCACTGAAGCGGCGCACGAAAAACGCGCCGTTTCACGATAAATGCGAAACGGTTAACACCCAACCGAGCGCCGAACGAAGAGCGCCG
>JABUQX010114234.1:37500-45000 GCA_015478945.1 Trachelipus rathkii | reverse complement strand
GCAGGGATAATGTTGTGATCGTTCTCCATATATACTGTCTATGTCAAAGCAAACAGAGAGACTAACAGCACACTATATTCTTTCAATAATGAAGAGGAAATTACGACTAGAACGCGAAAACTCGTTGAGAAAGCAGCTTGAGGGGACTGAACATTGTTTGTGCCTCTAAATCAATCTCTTCGATTTATATTATGTGATAAGTACGAATTTCGTCTATTCGAGCGAGCGGAACACTAGGAGGGTTAAGGTGCTTATTATATGCATTTTTATGCAAATGTTCAACTATTGTGACTAGTGGCTAAGAAAGGAAGAGATGTCCGGTGTGTAGAGTCGTGCTGGTGTCTCTTGCAGATCTCGTTCGTGAGAGTACCATTGCTGATTTAAGTCCTTCACCTAACATTCATTCTTGCCTCCCCTCTGAATTATATATTGTTAGTTAAACTTCTACCCGGTCCCCAAAGAGGTCTATATGTTGCGCTTCGAGCTAGGTTAGTTAGTTAATCCATGACGAGGTCGACGTCATGATAGAGGTGCGAAATGCTAAGTTGCAGAGTACGCGATATTCAAGGTTGGTTAGTTACTTCTCAGTTGAATATTATTATAGGTATTAATAGGCTATTTTTAGTATAATATATATATATTATTATATTAATTTAATATTTAATATTTTTGTATGAATACTAATAGGATACTGATTTATTTTAGTAATAAATATTATTTATTATAGATAAACCTTTTAATAGAGTATATCACTGAAGTTATTGAATTAAATAGTTGTGATTAAATATAATTAATTCACTAAAAACTGTACTAGTATTAACTCCAAAATTAGATAGGAGTATTAAATTATAATCATATATAAGAATAAAGATTAGTGAATATAGGATATATAAGATATTAATAATATTGGTAATATATAGTGTGTATATATATATTTGGTATAATATATATTATTATATATATATATATTGTATAAAATAAGTTGTTATTTTATTTAACATCCTTCTCTATATTTGCGGTCTTTATATATACTGTATGCAATTGATAGTGTCCTTAGTTCACATATTTATGCAGAATCAAGTGTAATTATAGTAAAAAGATTATTAAGATTAAAGAGGGTAATAAGAGCCACTGTCAGTCTACTACATGTAATTTTTCACATAGTCTTATTACTCTATATTTATGATCACAAGTAGTTAGGAAATAAGGAAGTGTGAATATTGGATTTTAGGGAGAGTTTAAATTATTTGCAAAACCACTATCATTCTTGTAACTCAATAGTATATAATATAGTTATAAACTTAATAATAAATATTTTAATATTTTTCTTTATTATAATAACAATAAAGAATATTCATATAAGTAAACTATATCTTTCATTTTTCAAAAAAGATGCGGACCAAGGAGCGGAAACTTTTGATCCGCACGTGCTAAGTCCGCTAATTTATCCTGACGATCTACCGCACCTCTTGCTAGTCCGACTCACTATTCTGGTAGTTACGCTCGGAGCGGACATAGCGGACTAGCTCGGACTAAAGAGCGGAAGTGCCTAACTATGGAATTATATATATATATATATATTATTTATTAATATATTATAATATATAATATATTATATAATATATATAATAATAATATATATATATATATATATATATATATATATTTAATATATATAATATATATTATATATATATATTATTATATATATATATATAATTAATAATTATTATATTATATATAATTATATGTATAATAATTATTAATATATATTATATATATAATATATATATATATTATATATATATATATAATTATAATTATTAAATTATATATTTAATTTACATATATCTATATCCCAATATAAAATCTAGGATGGTGGAGTGTAACTGCTAATAAAGCAATTTTGAGGTGAAGGTAATATATGTACTAGATCACTCGATTTATTGGTCAATATAGAATTCATTTACCATTCTATAATATATAACTGCGTAAGGTATAATTGGTAACCGCCTTTTATTTGGAAAGTGAGAAGATAATTAAATATATTACTTTATAGTTATATTCTCGGAGCGATTTAGCTACTCATAGCTATACTAAATTATAGACTTTGTGATCAGTAGTGCACTACATATTAAAACTTCTATTTATATAATATGATACTTATTTAAAGCTATATATACCGGTATATAACTATGCTATAAATTCTCACTTTAGATTATAGTTATTTATCTACCTGTAGTCTAGTTCTACTAATATATATATAAATAATTAGCTTATTTTGCCTAATACTTGAGCCTAATATATTTATATTAATATAATATATATATATATAATAATATATATATGTATATATATATATTAATTTATATATGTTATATATTATTATTTATATATATTATATATATATATAATATAGTTATATATATATATATATATATTATAATTATATATATATTATTATAATATATTATATTATAAATATATATTATAATTATATATATATATAATATGTATAATATAACATTATATAATATATAATATTAATATTATATATATATATATATATATTATATTATTTTAATATATATATATATATATCCAGGTATAATTAAGTATATATATATATTAAATATATATATATATACTTTATGTATATTATATATATAGGTATATTAATATATATATATAATATATATATATATATTATATTAATTAATATATTATATATTATAATATATATATATACTATATATATATATCTACTTTATACAAGTAATTAATTTATATATATATGTTAATATATTATATATATATATATATTATCTATATATATATATATATATATACTATTATTATATATATATATATATATATTTAATAGTGTATTAATATATATATATAATTATAATTATTAACTATATATATATATAGTTTTTATTATATATATTACCTAGGAGAGAGAGTGAGAGAGTAGAGAGAGAGATGAAATTATAAATATAACACAAAAGTAAGATAGATTTATTATATGCCTAAACTAATTATATGTGGAGGATAATTAAAGAAAAAATCCTGAAATATTTAAATTCATTTCACATCATATCTCTTAAAGAAGTTTTTCAAATTATAATACTACTACTACTACTACTACTACTACTATTCTACAATACTTAACTACTACTACTACTATCTCCTACTACTATCTAACTCCACTAAGGAGTCAACTGTTTAATATGTATTATCGGGTATATATTCATATTATCTTATATATATATATAATTATATTTTAATATAGTTATATAATACAATAAATAATTTATCAATATATATATATATATATTATATATATATATATATATATATATTATATACTACTATTTATATTAGTGATAATAAATATATATATATTATTTATATATATTAATATATATTAATATATATATTATATTTATTATATAATATATATATATTTAATAATATTAATAATTATATTCAATTATATATATTATATATTATTATATATATATATATATATATATATATTGATTCTGAAACTTTTGAGCAAGCATCGTAAAATAAAAAAAGATAAACACTAAAAAACAAAATAAATTTCTGTATTTTTTAATATTAAAAATGAAAGTGTAAAACTTTTACCATTCAAGTAAGGTAAAAGTAAATAAAAAATAATAATAAAAAATGTAATAAAAAAAGGTTTACTTCTTAATATGTTTATTTTATAAATTGATATTTTTAAAGTATTTAATATTAATGCATAAAAGATATTTAATATTTCATTCATAACTTTCCGGAATTGATTATTTAGCAATTTACCAGGGAGTCAATTTCTTGGGAAAGCTTTTTATTTCATTTTTGAACTTAGAGCAAAAAGGGATGTGGAACACCTTTAATATTCATAACTCTTTACGACCATCATAAGCAACTTCTTAAAAAAAGCCACTTATTGATAAAAGTTCAAATATATGTTAAAAAAAAAGACCATGTCTAGCTTCTGGAATATACAAGAAAAATAGTTGATCATTGTTGGAAGAATTTCATTCCATTTTTGAGTTTAGAGCAATACTGTATGTGCAACACCCTTAATATTTGTAACTCTATGCGGCCATGCGACGCTCGTTGCATACTTCAAGTCTTTCTTGTGAAAGCTTCGACAATTTCTTAGAAAGAAACCTATGATGTCCTTCCTCTCACCACTCTCTCTCGGATATCTCTCTCTCTTCACTACTACTCTCTGGGCTTCTCCTCTATATAATATTATATATAATATAGTAATTAATTATTAATATAATAATATTATATATATAGGTAGTTATTATTTATATTAATATACCTATGGGATTATCTATTAATTTAATACCGGATAACATTTTAAATACCTACTATGAGTAAATGTATATATATTTAATACTTAGTATAGTGGTGAGGTTTATATAATATATAATATTTATATATACCGTGTATAATATATTTTATATAGTATATATATTATTATAGTATTATTATAGTATTATATTTATTAATATCAATAATACAAAAATATACGTATGTAAATTAATATGTATATATATATTATTAATTAGTAATATTAATTATATATTATATATATTATAATATATAATATATATAAATTATATATATATCCATGGGTATATATATTATAATATATATATATTATATATTATAATATATTATATATATATATATATATATATATATATATATATTATCTATATATATCTATATATATATATATAATTTATTAATTATATATTATATATATATATATATAATATTAATTATATTAATATATATATATATATATATATTATTAATTTATTATATATAGAAAAATATTGATCATTTACTGAAAGCTTCTCAATACATTTTTGAGTTTAGTGCAATACGTGTTTTGCAACACTCTTAATATTCATAACTCTTTGTGCTTGTATAACACACACTCGAGTGCATACTTACGAAGCTTGCCATAAAATGATTATTGACTCGGAAGTTTTTTCAATTTCATCTGTGATTATTAAACTTGCTATTATAGGATTTTGCTAATATTTGTGACCTTAAATATAATAATACTCGCCACACATCACACTAAATATAAAATAAAAAGTACTTACATAGGACCAACAAGATAAATACAGATGCTATAAATATCAGCGTTCCAAAATTTTAATTCACAGAAATAGTTTGTTCTTGACTTTCTCTGATGATTTTGACAGCCTGTGTGACTTTCTTGAAGCAGGGGACAATATTCAGCGAAAGAGTATTGTTAAAATTAAAAAAATAGGATATAAGTATCTACAAAAGCATTCACTAAGAGCGTTAATTAACGACTACCAATTTCTCACACATGGGGATATTATTGCCTCAATGATGTCTAAGTGGTTGAGTAGAATCTCTGTTATATGTAGTTGAGAGGTGATGCGGTCATAGTATTTGATTAGCTTTACCAATTTATCATTTAGTTATGCCTAAAATGTTTTTAATATATATACTTTTAATATATATACGATGAATTATGATTTCATTTACAATATATTATATATATATATAACTCATACGTTATAGTTATCACCTTCACTATTATCACCGATACACGTCTATATAGATAAAGTTCCCTCGTGTACAATTAATAAATTTGATTAAATATCTTGAGAAAATTCCAGATCAATTAACATTAAATACACTTAAATTTTAGATGCTCTTATTTTAGTGGGTATATGACGTGTTTCATAGAGAATACTAAAGTTAAGAAATCTTTTTCTCTTTACTATGGTCATAATGTCTCCGAGTAGTAAAATTGTATTTTCTAAATATAAACGACATAAGTTTGTCTAAATTGATATTTAAGTTGATCATAATTGCCTTGCAAAATCTAGATAGTACACTATGAGTACTTGGTAGGCGATTACTTAGTTACCTCGTAGTATTATATAAATAAGATATAATACTAATATTATCTACTTATTATTAGATTTCATTGTCATAAGAAATTAATGGTAGTAATGACTACCTAAATACCAATCGGATATTGATACTTTGAGTGTTGTATTTATTCTTAGGCGTCATGTTATTTGAAGTAAAAAAGCGATACGTCAAATATGCTCAATATAATAGAATCTTAATACAGAGATATCTTTAAATCTCTCGTTCCTGTTGGGAGTAGTAGCTCTGATAAATCAGCCTAAGCGAGGATATACTTCCTCTGATAAGGTAGTTACGTGGACCTCCATATATCGACTAAGCAACGTAAATGCGACTTCGAAGGATATATAATGCACATACGTTTGAAATACCTTTTATTTCAAACTATTGGTAATAAGATTATGTAAACGTATACTATATTGAATAATTACGAACTATATTAAATACTTCCAGCGAAGAAATTTAATAAGATAAAAGAAGTAAAATACATTTGTATGATGATAAATATTTATGGTAATATATGACTTACTTTAACATATTTACTCATATAGCTAACGGTATCATATGTAAGTAATATAGTTCTCAACGAATGAACAAAGAATTTCCTCCTTATGCTCCAACGACGAGTATAATGGAATAGGCTAGATGGACTAAAGGATATTCTAGTGGATAAGCCTGTCTTCACAAAAGTACTAAAGGTGAGATTTTTATGCATCATAATAATAAAGAGAAAGATGAAGATATGCGTAAGTAAAAGGAGTAAGAGTAGGTAAATGTCCAATAGCATTATTCTAAAGTATAGTTATTATCTATTGAGCATTATTTCTTAAGGCACAGTGATAAATAGAGTGAGAATCAATCAGCGATGAAACAGTTAGTATTGAAATAGGCCTAATATATCTATAATAATTTATACTGAGTATAGGTGAGAGTAAGATAATACACCCAAAGCGTCTAGTAGATCATAAAACGTAATAATAGTATTCACCTTCTCTTGCACTGCTCAAACTTGATACGTACTGGCTATACAAGTGTATAGATAACGCACCACATGTTTCTGACTGAAACCGTACTTATTATAAGCTACTTTGAGTGTGTCACATTCGAATACCTCAAAAGTTAACTCTAGCGATACATTACAAGAACAACTATAGCTTCGTTGTCAAGAGTGAAAAAGAAATCGCAGTAGAGCTACAGAGGATTAAGCATCAGATCAAAAATTGAAAAAGAAGAGGTTTTCCATGTAAATGAAAGAATGACCTCTTCCGATAACGACTAGAGGATATGACTGCATATTCTTGCTCAGACTCTGTACATCGGAAAAGAATATGTGGATCGCTTTTTCTCCACTCTTCTATCTATGAGCCCAGAAGCTAATTAGAAATCACATAAATTTCTTTGTGTGCTATTCCAAGCTTATACACTTACTGAAACTGGGTGAAGTATTGGACGCACTATGAGCGACAAATGCTTAGTAAGAAGTTACTGATAGCTAGAAGGACTCTCAAGGTATTATTTAAATGAGAGAAAGTATTGGATTAAAGA
>JABUQX010114234.1:2500-30000 GCA_015478945.1 Trachelipus rathkii | reverse complement strand
GAGTTACCGGAACCTCAATGGAAGAGCGAGTCGAGCGGAAAGATAGTAGATCACAGGAAAGGAAGAGTACCTTCCCCTTGCAGACAACAATCTCAAAAGGAGCCTCTCATACCGAATTTCCCATCCCACTTCAGTTAAAGCAATTTACGCCAGTTTCGTGCAATGGTAAACTATTTATGAGACGACACCCATCTCCAAATTTGTCTCAACATCAGCCTAAAGCCATCTATCATGTCAGGACCTGGTCGAGTTAATCCATTAAATGACGCCGGAGTTTCAGCAGCGCCTTCGTCAACTTAAAGAGGCCTTAGTAAATCAACCTTGTTGGGATTCTCCTGATTATAGTCGGCATGGTTATCCCCATGAGAGCTACATGTCGTGTATGCGTGAGTCACCTCGGCGCGTGGGATGCTTTTGCCTTTCACAAATTCCAAGACGGCGACGCAAGGCCAATTGCTCTTCATTTCTAATGATCCTTCATGATCGGGCTCAGAGAACATGTATGAGAAACGTACATTGGAATACCATTAGTACGTAACATCGGCTTTGTCGTTGGGCTGTCACGTAATCCTTAGACCGCTTTCCTCCTTTGTGCTGGATAAAAAATAAATACAACATTTATATATCTATTCCGCACCCCTAGTGCCACTCATCATATTTACACAGACTATGCAGTTCTGGGTTGCATAGGCCGGTGCGTTAGCCTAGGTACAGTGATGGATGATGCGTGTTCTCCGTTATGAATAAGTGACTGTTGATAAGTCCTTATAATATCGGGCCCTAAAATAATGAATGGATTGCCGACATGGCGCTTTCCCCACGGATCTTCTCCGCCAAACATGATAAGTATTGTAAAAACCCGACTGAACTGCTCCTCTTTGGGATTTAGTCAATTCCTCCTGGAGTTTCTATTCCAGTAGAATTTATCAGATGGAGCGATGGGACTCGTTATAATGTTTTTTCACTTGACTTATGTATACTGAGCCGGTCAAGAGGACATTTAGAGGTAAGAGCATGCATGTCGTATCGAAGAATTACAAAAGATCCATTAAGATCATAAATCTTCAACCAGTTGCGGTCCAAAACCTTCCGAGTGATTAAATATCCGGTCATATACCCCGACTGACCAGCATGAGTTAGTTCACGCTGTCTTTTACTGATCTCTTTGTAAAAGTTAACATTCACACTAGTGAGCGTCTTATGCAATTAACTAGAACCTTTAAATGTCAATATGTAAAGTAACTGGCCTTGCTGGTAACCCTGTTATTTAAAATTTTACCGGGGTTTGCACTATAAAAACGATCTGCTAGTCACTTTAGATAAGAATAAAATTATGTTAGCGAGTGAGTATGTCCGTCAACAGAGACGGACCAGTCTGTTAGTATACCTCTTCTCGGGGGTTGTATTAAAATGACACTCACGTTGTCCTGAGGCCGAAACGCTAAGTCTAAAGCCAGCAGACATGTAAGACCTCGGTCGTCTCGTGGTTCATTCTACCCTATCTTGACTGAAAAGATTGCAATATAAAATACTTAGCCAAATAACTCACTTATCTTTGACCTTTGAACCAGATAAAGTTTACACAATCAAATCTTTTCCTATCTTCTTAATCTCTTTAAGTAAACTTCCTTCTGAACTATTGTGCTAAATACATTCTTCATGCATAGTTGCGCCTGTTTTGTAGATGTATCGCTTCTTAGTGTTGTGCGACTGTCATGCGTCAAAAAACTTATCAACTTGAATAGAGACGAATATTAGTCACCCTCCTTAGTCTGTGGTATAATGATTCTTGGTATAATTTGGTATCTTGTGTCGTCCTGCGATTTCTGTCTATGATGTGTGAGTATCATATAGTGGGAATTAAAAACTTATGTCCACACTAATATTAATCATTATCTGTTTGAAGAACAGAAATTAACGTAACAAATCTCGTATGGATGTTAAACAATTGTTGACGATGCGGATTATACAATCATATAGCTGTTATGTTTTAAAGTTTACATTCTTCGATAACTTGGTACATCGTCTCATCGAGATAGCTGTATTAACCTCAAAAGAAATAAACGGATAGTTGGAGTGATTGAGTGCTATATTGATACCACTACTATAACGCGGTTGATATGTACGTTATGGTGTTACTCAATGTATATATGCATCAGTTCTCGGCTTCCAAACGAAGCTTCTCAATGTGTTCCAGTGACAGGGTTGTGGATGTTGGGGGGAAGCGGTTTATAGTAATGATTTTTGCAGATTTTCCTGGTTCCTCTGAAGAAGATATTAAGTATAGTCTTTCATTGATCAGTTGATGCATATAGTGAGCCTGGATGAGTAGCGACCTCTCTTCTCTTCAAGCATCGGTTATCTGCACACGATGGGAAGTAAGGTAATTTTTTCAAAGCGTCGCGGTCTCCCTAGCTTTCCCACAAGACCGCGTTCGATGAACACATTACACGCCTCTGTGAGGCGACCGTCGTTGGCTTTCAGCTGTGGTTGCCTTGGCCTTTAATGCGTGGGGCAGCCAAACTAGGATGTGGGAGGGTGGAGGTCGTGTGCGGCAACGGTGGCGGATACTTGCGAGTTGGAAGCTAGCCGTGGCTACGCGATTATATATGTACCTAGATACGCGTACACACTATAGTATTATACAAGTTCTCAATTACTACTATATTATATTACTTTTTTGAGGGTATTTGCTCTGTTTTCGATTGACAGATATACGACAAGTACAAAAGTATTATAAACATGACAGTATATATACGAAGCTATACCGTGGAAAATATTTAACCATCTTTGCGTATAAATGAAGTGTAGGTTAAAGTCATTTACTCAACGAGTGTTCTAACAATATTTATGTTAATAGCGTTAATGCGTTCAGGTCTACAAATTCATACACAAAGACATCAGACACACAAAGGATTCGAATTATACAAGCAATCATTCAGACTAGGAGGGTAGTATTTCGTCTCATCAGTTGAAAGTTGTGACGATCAGTGATCACGACTAGAAGCAGACATTCAAACAGCTTCAATAGATGAAGATGTTATAGAACAATAGTTCAAGAGGAAGGTTACTTAAGAGATTAAGAAAGATAGAATAAGATTTTTGTGTAACTTATCTGGTTCAAGGCTCAAAGATAAGTTATTTGCCCAGCTTATTTTATATTATTTATTCAGGTCGTTAAGTGAATTGACAAAGCGACGAGTCTCTTCTCGCTCCTTCTAACTTCGGCGCTCAGGACACGGTGTCATTGTTTCTATAACCGAGAAGAGCGTTATAAAAAGACTGGTCCGTCTCGTGGTGCGTACATACTGCAGTGGATGGCAACATTAAATTTTTATTTATTACTCAGCATTTGCTTTAGAGTGACCTGAGAATATCGTCTATGCCAAGACATAAGAATTTGAATGGCTTCAGTGTTATTTTCCACTATAATTAAAGTTTTATTATCTCGTATATGTGAATGTGAACTTTAAAGACATGCAGTAAAAGCTAGTTAATAACTTTGCGACTGTATGGTCAACTTGACCCCGGAGAGTTAATAACGTCCGCGCATCTCTTTTATTGGATCAACTTCGTGTACCTTGACAGTCTTCATTTATATTTATGGGGATGCCTTTTCTCTCTTCATTGAAGACATCCTCTTACCTCTAAATGTTTCTCGACCGATCCATATAAATATATAAGTAAAGTGAAAAACATTTATAACGAGTCCCCTCCTCAGCTGATTTCTATCGTTAAAGAACCCAGAGGAATTGAAATGCCAAAGAGGCATTTTCGCGGCTGTTTTTCGAAATATATCATTTACGAGTGGAGATCGGGAAGAGCATTGGCAACTATAATTTAGCGCCGATAATTACACCGGATATCAAAGCAATTCATCAAACGGTTTCATAGTTCCCGTGAAATGACACTCAACCAGACTTGCATCTTTGTAAAATAAGTACGTAATATGTTTTTTTTTTTGAGAGTGCGGCATAGTCGGTCGGTGTATATCATAAGTGACACTTTTTATTATTCCATATCGATGTGCAGTAATGCTCTACTATAGACGCAACACTCCTTAGTGCAAACTAGCGCCACTCTTCGTTACTACGCCAACTCCACCAACTCAACCACGTACAGTTACTCTTTAGATATTGACAGAGCATCTGTCCTCGCATCAACCCTCATCTGTAGCCTCATACGCATACTGCTTGTATCATAGAATGAAAGCAATTGGCTTGCGTTCGCCGCGCTTCCTTGATACTAATCCGCTGCGACTATCGTGCCCAAGCATCCAGCTCATCTCACCTCTGACAGCACAACATCCTACAACACACATTGATAGGCTCCATCGTACGTGCGCTAGTAACACTACCTCGCCGCACATACCATACCATCTAGAGCCAACACAGATCCCACAACCAATGAGCCGATGTTAAAGTCTCAATAGTTCCATCTATTCCCCTTTTAAAAGATTCTCAGGAGCAAGACAAGAGGTCGGGAAGCGTGTATCAGCCCCAAGCCATCTCGAGACCAAGCATCATCAGCAGTACTATCTATAACTCGAGAACTGTACCTATAGCCACCTCCCTCACCTCAGCTCGTCTCACGCACGATCTATGTACACCACGCTCGCTATCTACGATCTCGAGAACATAACTCCCTGCATACCTCATGACCACAATCATACCACAAGAGCTTATTACGTCTAAACTTACTCAGAGACACTGGGCGAATAACTATGCCTTTTATCATACTGACCACAAGTGCTTGAGAGTATCGATCTAGGAGAAATTCCTACACCGCGCTTCCTTGAGATCGTTTACTCGACGAATAGTCGCGACATCCGGTATCATATTTCCTTTCGGTGGATACATATGGTGACCAAGAATTCCACTCAGTACGACACAGCCGGTTTTACTGGTTTAAGTATCTACTTCTATTCTTTTCTCTCTACGATCAGTCATAGAGACATCGCATCTCAAACTGCTGGTTACTCTTCAAGAGTATCCCATCAAGTATCTAATCACTGGAGCGAATGATTACCTAAACACTCATCCTAGTTATACCATACCTCGGAGACATTGGTGTAGATTCTTTCAATCGCCAATATGATCCCACGTGAATGTGGCCGGACACATTCTTTTTACACCCAAGCACGGCATTTTTTAGGATATTCGTTACTGGCAAATTTGGTGGAAAATAGCAGTCTTTTTTCACACAGTTCGGTCATCCGTACCAATCGTATTGTGTGAGAATAGACGGGGGATACCAGTACATATTAATAAAGTCAATCTATTAGGTTAGTAATGAAGATCGGTCCTTAGTATCACTATTTAATTTTGGGACACTGACTACATAATCTAAACTTACTGTTCTGGTTTTCGGACCGAACCACAGGAAGCTGAATAAGGGGATAGTTTACAGTCTAATAATATCCTGCTTCCAACAGTGTTTCACATTGTTTTTCTTTTCTTGAGCCAAAGGGCCCGGAACGATTCCGTTACTGTATCTCGCAGGTCGAGCCATTGCTACCTCTATAGAGTGCCCGAGGTGATAATTAGTAGCACTCCAACTTCGGATGGTCATTACGAAACAGAGACCGTATTATGTTTTAATAGCTCTGCGATTAATCATTTCTTTTCGAGGTATAGGAATATCCGCAAAGCAAAACTCCTCCTCCAAGTCTTAGTGAGAGGGGTACCAAACGTTCGCTTTAAAGTGATTTGGATACGCCTCACGCCTCTACTGGCCTACAGTATTACTGAAGAAGATCTTCTTCCATGATAAACAAGCTACCTACTCAGTACCTTTCTTAATAATGAGGTGTATCGAAGATTTATAAAGCGATCCTATCACGAGTCTCGCAATCAATACACCGGAAGTGGAACAACGATCCAAAATGCTCTGATTTGAAAAACCTACAAGGAAGATATTGCAATGAAGACAACTACATCCACCATCTGACCAGGAAAAAGGGGGACAATTAATGGAATTTACCATGACACATTTATAAAAGATCCTAGACTCTTCATCTTACTATGGATCTATGAGTTCATCAGTTCTATGTGACTAATTCCTTGTAGTAAGTCTGGAGAAGTCATTTTCTTTTTAATCGACTAGCTCCCAAAACTTAGCGGATGCTAGCCATAAATTATAGGAACAACCAATCAAAGTCAGGCTTGGACACATAATCACTGTCAGGAAAGTAAATATTACATTCAGTATAAAAGTCAATAGGTACTGAATGTTCTCTTGCACCAGACATCTATAGCGTTAACTTCCTAATGATCTAACAGAGGGTCGTGAATGTAAATTGCTTCATTGTAGGCTTCCGGTTATATTCATGTTGATGCTATTACTTAATCCAAGCCCACGTACTACCACCATACAACCATAGAATACCAGAAGCTGTTGGGTACCAAAGCGACTGAAACAATAAGAGGGTCCTCCTTGAAAGGAGTACAATGGACTACCATCGTCCGTAAGGGATTTTCTAGGGGTTTATTTATTTCTAAGGAAGGTCGGACGGATGATTTCTCGGGAATAATTTTAGAAGTGTTAAAATTTTCTGCATTTCTCTCATCATTGACTGAGTCTCTTAAAGGGTTATTCTCCACCAGAGGACTCAGTTCCGGGGAGACCAGGAGTATTAAAAGCTTTAGGATCATACCGCGACCTCATCATTAGTGCAGTTTAAAGTTTTGACTCTGCGCTTATTGGACGTTCTAATTGCTGGGTGATGGACGCCTGTGATTGATCCGATTGATTTGAGAATTCGACCGGAATATACTCTTCAAAGAACAGTTCTAGGCAAGAAGTCATTGTAAGGTATTTATGAACATGGGAGGAAGCACTAATGTGAGAGAGCAACCTTCATCCCAGTGAGCGCACCGCATAATGGACCTAAACTACTTTTCTAATATTGTGGGAGAAGATTGAGAAGAAATTTCTAAGAGCGACAGTATTGGCCTGATGTGCCTTTCTTTTGCTGTAACTGCATACTTCCAAGATTATTTGTATACACTCCCCCTCCATGAGTGAATCCCTGTTTTCTTCACAGTAGTTGGCACAGAACATTCTAGGTCTCAGCCCTAGAGAGCGGTCCGGTGAAATCGACTTCCCACATTAAATGCGGGTCTATGCCTACTCAACCGTTTCATTATATTTACTGGTTTTGTAACCTATTCAGATGGAGGTGCAGACGCATAGGGAAGTAACACACTAAAACAAAACTGATATTACTCCATTCAGGAGGAACTGAGCTTTTGTATGTCTCTGATGGCTCCCTTAGAGACCCTGCACCCTGACGCCGATGATCTAGTTTTAGATTTTACCCGTGCTATGGTGCTCCCGACCTTAGTGGCTAAAACAATTCTCGTCCTCGATTCAGAGTGCCGTTATCTGGTACATCTGAATAGCGACACCTGCTCCAGGAGGACGTTCCGCCTGGTAATCCACTTTTCATAGTCATGATCGACTCACTCGCACTTACACCATCTCTACGTTTGCGGCTTTCGGCCTCGACTTATCTCCGTCAAGAAGTGACTGGGCCTCGATACCTTCAAGTGGATTTGTTCATGGCGTCTTGAGCACGATTAGAATTCTGTCGGCAAAGCAGGTGTTCTCAGCCTGTCTAAATGAGACGTCCCGAACTTCACTATATTTTTCCCATGGAAGCTCTACTAGTAAAACCGACTCCTAACTCTATCATCTCTTAAATTATTGACGTTACGAATGTTTTCAAGTATAAGGCAGGGCCAACTACACAGAGAAGCTTATTCTAATGGAATCTAATCTTCATATCATGTCTATGATATGCTTAACTAGCTAGGCGCTCCAACCGAAGGGCAAACATTTTGAGCTTTCATCTTAGGGATCGACTGTTATTCTGTATTCTTTTTCTTTCTTTCCTCATCTCTATACCAACACACAAGATTATCCCGTACAGAGAAATATTCATGGTTATCTTTTATGATTTCTCGTATGATGGTGTGTTTCAAGGAAATGTGCCTTTACTAGCTGTGACCCAAGCAGTTTCTTAGCATGTGCATGGGCATTTGGGGATAGTTGTAATACTACAGCATAGCCTGCGAAAATCAGCCAAGTAGACTAAGAAATCTTGTTCCGATTTATTTGAACTTGCCAGGATCCACAACCTTAAGTTTCTGAGAGTTCTTGAGTAACTCGAGTAAGAAGCACAATGCTTCCTCCAGCACTTTCAGTTCTGCTTTTCATGTGTGACGTGTCCTTGAAATAAATAGACTCATCGTCGTCAGAAGTACGAGTTTCATAAGGTGTTTGAATTCCTTGTGAAAACACCCAGAATAGACCGAGGGTCAGTTTGATAACATCTGTCTCCGGAATTGAGTTCTGGCATTTGTTTCTCTGGAGGCGGTCAGTAGATTTATTAGTATGTCTATTCTTGAAAAGCGGCCGTCTTCCCCTATGTTATAGGTGATAGAGAATCTCTATGTGCCTCTACCACTATCGGTCATTCTAATAGAGATTATTAGGTTGAGGGAAGTAAGATTTACTGGGAAGGTATCTAGAAATTGACGTAAGACTTGCGGATTAGGAAGAATCTTGAGGTTTCAGGAATAAAAGAATTATGATAGGGCACAAGATTAGGATTAGGTACATTAGAGTTTGGTAAATTAGTATTAGGTTAGGGTTAGGAATAAGTTTAGGATTTGGAATAAGTTTAGGATTAGGAAGAATGTTATTTCTAAGGATTTATCTACATAATTAGGTTGGCGCCATTAGGAAAGAGAGAAGGCTTGGTCGTGATTGAAATGCGGAATCTTAAGGAAGGTTTATGTATCACTGATCATATAAAGAAGGTGTATTTTCAGCATATGCACAGTTGATGGATATCGAAATCAGAGGGATATACACTTGACCCTTGATCATGGTACTGTTAACTTTCGTCACGTTCATACATATTAGCGACTGAATTTTACTTGATGGCACAATGCGCTTTCACTGAGTTAACTTCTTCGCTTACTACCGAGTTTAATCAATAAGTTACCCATTTCGGGCTCAGTGAAAGGTTTGTCAGAGTTGGTAACTAAAATGTAAGTTCAGAGGTTGGTAACCAAGGGTATGTCAGAGTTTGCAACTTCTACCCTGTCTTTATTGTGTCTACATTGTCATTCCCTTCGCATTCATTTCTACATTATTTTTATTATGATCAAACACCGCAGACACTGGTCTAACCGTGCGACCTCTACCGCGCCGCCACAGCTGGCAGGAGCATGTTGAGTTCGAAGTCCAAATATCAGCCGTACTTAGGCTATCAGCACCGTGTACTTGTTTTCCAGAGATGTTTGTAGTGAGGTATTGTTTTCTGCACAATTTTATTTAGTTTCAAAGAAGATATTTCAACAGATTGGAGGAGGTTTATTACTAACCATGAACTTCGTCGAATCTGTGACTAATATAGTACAAAAGAAGACAGATCTCCTGAAAAAACTGAAGAGAGATCGTATATATTTGCAAAAACCCAAATGACGGTGTGAGCGAGCACACCAATCCTTTAGGCACGCCCAGAAGCAGAGGAACTGCAAAACAGAGTCCCTGTTCGGGGACTCCACTTTAATTTATTGATGTAGCGAGAGAAGCACGCTGGGATCGAACATGCGTAACCGACTGGGAGGTGCCTCTTTCTCCACCTCTGTTCGTAGCAGTCGAGGAATCGAAGGAATAGAATAATTCGAAGGTCAAAGTAAATCGAGACGTAGATGAGAGCGTTTCGCATAGTAGTTCAAAACAGAGTGGTTTGAATGTGCGTGGATAAGCCACAGCAGTACCAACCTGCTACGCACCTATCAGGGGGTTGGTTAATACGGAGTGCAGGTTTTGGTTTCTCCGCGTAACGGAAAGCAAAGTATCATGCGATCTCCGCTAGGCACTGGCTTACTTGTGAATGACCTATCGAAGAGGATGTGAACCTAAATATACACAAATGTTAATAAGCAACATCTAAGATTTTTACCCAGAGAAGACAGATTGTAGGAATTCATATTTTGCTCGTTTCGCCGGAGATTTCTTCGGATTGGTTAATCCGTAAATGTTCGCGAAGCCTTAAACCCACGGGATACGTTTCGTTGGAAGATTAAAGCAATAATAATAATAAAGCGATCAAAATCAAGTAGGACACTCCCGCTAAGATTGTATCTTTACTAAAAAAACAGTGCTGCTCAGTCTGAATAAGGAAACATTGAAAAATTACTCATTAGACCTACAGGTGAAACTGGTAATGAATTTATTCATTAAAGTAAAGATTATGATTAAATAGAATCAGTTAATACACATTGGATGATAAGTTCAAGGTATCCAATGTATAATATAAAATATGTACACGAGCACAGGACAGCCTCTGAGGATCAATACGAGAGGAAACCAAAACGCTTCAAATAATGCTCATGCACTTATAAAATGCAAGGGAGAATATAGAAATCCCAGACTCAACAATTTGAATAGACTGGATGACTTAACTGAAGCTTGACTGGGGAATGGTATCCAAGTGGGGAGTATGATGCAGGAGGAATCACAAACTCTGCTGAGGTACTACCAAGGAAGAGACTCAGCCGAACCCCAACAGTTTAGATTGGCGGTGGGGAAAGATCCAGAGATCATAACTCCTAGACAATTCCACGAAGAAAGAGTTTCAGAGTAATGCAATTCCAAACTTCAAATTAGTACCGAGAAAGATTGTCACTAGTGAATCTTCGACTAAGAGTTATCAGCGATAGAGAATGGGGCTTAGGAAGACATTCCAAGATATAAAAAGCACGACGATGGATTCAGAGAATCAATCCCGAGAACACAAATTCTCACAGCAGGATGGATTCAGGAATGAGATCCAGCATAAAAAGATGGACTCAAGGTGGCTTGAATCCCAACAATAGAACCCTTGGTGAAATTAAACATAAGTTGTATTTGCACTTTGACTATCATCTATATATCTCGGACATTAAAGGTACACACAGTCAATAAATCTATGTTATAGAATATGAAAACTACACTGCATATCCAGGGGGTTTCTCAAAATGGGGAACTAAGGATGTCAATGGCCCTTCACAACAAGACAGTAAAACTGCTAACAAATGTTAAGTTTGAACATATCTTAGTGAACATTATACAGCAAATTTTACAGTCATTAAATTAGACATAAACTTACTATTAATCTGCAGACATTTGACCTTTGACAGCTACGAAAAGGCTTATCAACGTCTTTTGGTTATGAAATTTGAGCACAACTATATTTTTACAATCATCTGTGCTTGCTGCTGAGTGGCATATGTTTTTTATTAGTTTCTTACTAGCGTTTATAAATATGCAAATCATAATCATATAAATATAGACTTAGCAAAAAAATATATAATTTAGTTATCTTGCATTCTCATAGCCGTTTTATCATAACCTACATTCATAGTAATAAATGAATATATACTTTACAGGCTGGGATCAAAAATTTGCGTTCAATAATTGTCGACTGGTATAAACAATACATTTTCAAAGAATAAACGAGTTGAGCCCAAAATCAAAATAGGCTAACTTGCCAATTGACCACCAGTGTTTCATGATAGTGAAAAATTGATCATTGTAAGACCATTGTAGTAGATATAAATGGTGTATATATATATATATTATATATATTTATATAAAGTACTTAGTATATTAATTATACTATATATGTAGAAATATATAGGCAGTGGATGCACATTAAAACGTTGCCGATCTACGAAAAAAATGGATTATCAATCAGCCTAAACTCTACCGGAGTTCCTACCCTGATGTATCACAGACTACATGCTCAGCTATCAGTGCAGATCATGGCTCACACGGCATCCCTTCATGGCTTATAAAAGAATGACCTACTGTGTGAGTGTTGTTTAATGAAATAATAAGAAGTGTGATAAGTGTATTAAGCGAGTAAAACGTTACTGTCAATTCTCACGTGGACTATGAGAATGTTGCATGGGTGGGAATCATTTGAGTCTCGTTTCTCTCTTCTTTTCAATGGATTGAATGCCTGTATTTCATCTGCGGGTCCAGTTATTTCCGCAAAATTTGTCGACACTGGGCTACAGAGAGCCCACACGGTGCCTGCAAATGCCATTACACGATTTGAAAATTGTGGTGATTTGGATTGTGTCTGCTTTCGGTAACAGAATAATCGGTACTCCAGATTTTCTTCAATGAAGAACTGTGGAATCACCCAAATGTTTACCTGCAGCTCTATAGTATCTCTTTCTGCACAGTTAAACTCAAAACGAAAAAGCTGTTAGCCTTCATTCCAGCAAGATGGGAATCACCTGCACCATACGTCGGATCTGTTCATTGACTACCAGTACATCGTACCGTTTTCCCAGAGGAAAAAACCATCTAGCAAGGGTTTGTGCCTCCCCAGTTTTCCTGAACACCTGTGCGACTACTTGCCTGTGGGATTCCCTTAACATCTAGAGTTCTACCACAAACAATTCCCAAGACACCATGCACACAGTTGCAAACAACAACCAGACATAGAGATTTCCAACCATTCCACAACGATGCTAGTTGAGAAAATTGATGTTACAATACATGTTTTCTGTCCAGTAGAATATGGAGGGGTTGCCTTATCTAAGTTTTTTTATATGACTACTTTAGATAGATTTTTTCATGAGTTAGGAGGATTTAGACATGAGTTATTTGGATTTAGACTGAGTTAGGTGGATTTTGTCATGAGTTAGGAGGATTTAGACATTAGTTAGATGGATTTAGACATGAGTTAGGTGGATTTTGTCATGAGTTAGGAGGATTTAGAAATGAGATAGGTGGATTTAGACTTGAGTTAGCTTCTGTCATGTTAGGAGGATTTAGACATGAGTTATTTGGATTTAGACTGAGTTAGGTGGATTTTGTCATGAGTTAGGAGGATTTAGACATTAGTTAGATGGATTTAGACATGAGTTAGGTGGATTTTGTCATGAGTTAGGAGGATTTAGAAATGAGATAGGTGGATTTAGACTTGAGTTAGCTTCTGTCATGTTAGGAGGATTTAGACATGAGTTATTTGGATTTAGACTGAGTTAGGTGGATTTTGTCATGAGTTAGGAGGATTTAGACATTAGTTAGATGGATTTAGACATGAGTTAGGTGGATTTTGTCATGAGTTAGGAGGATTTAGAAATGAGATAGGTGGATTTAGACTTGAGTTAGCTTCTGTCATGTTAGGAGGATTTAGACATGAGTTATTTGGATTTAGACTGAGTTAGGTGGATTTTGTCATGAGTTAGGAGGATTTAGACATTAGTTAGATGGATTTAGACATGAGTTAGGTGGATTTTGTCATGAGTTAGGAGGATTTAGAAATGAGATAGGTGGATTTAGACTTGAGTTAGCTTCTGTCATGTTAGGAGGATTTAGACATGAGTTATTTGGATTTAGACTGAGTTAGGTGGATTTTGTCATGAGTTAGGAGGATTTAGACATTAGTTAGATGGATTTAGACATGAGTTAGGTGGATTTTGTCATGAGTTAGGAGGATTTAGAAATGAGATAGGTGGATTTAGACTTGAGTTAGCTTCTGTCATGTTAGGAGGATTTAGACATGAGTTATTTGGATTTAGACTGAGTTAGGTGGATTTTGTCATGAGTTAGGAGGATTTAGACATTAGTTAGATGGATTTAGACATGAGTTAGGTGGATTTTGTCATGAGTTAGGAGGATTTAGAAATGAGATAGGTGGATTTAGACTTGAGTTAGCTTCTGTCATGTTAGGAGGATTTAGACATGAGTTATTTGGATTTAGACTGAGTTAGGTGGATTTTGTCATGAGTTAGGAGGATTTAGACATTAGTTAGATGGATTTAGACATGAGTTAGGTGGATTTTGTCATGAGTTAGGAGGATTTAGAAATGAGATAGGTGGATTTAGACTTGAGTTAGCTTCTGTCATGTTAGGAGGATTTAGACATGAGTTATTTGGATTTAGACTGAGTTAGGTGGATTTTGTCATGAGTTAGGAGGATTTAGACATTAGTTAGATGGATTTAGACATGAGTTAGGTGGATTTTGTCATGAGTTAGGAGGATTTAGAAATGAGATAGGTGGATTTAGACTTGAGTTAGCTTCTGTCATGTTAGGAGGATTTAGACATGAGTTATTTGGATTTAGACTGAGTTAGGTGGATTTTGTCATGAGTTAGGAGGATTTAGACATTAGTTAGATGGATTTAGACATGAGTTAGGTGGATTTTGTCATGAGTTAGGAGGATTTAGAAATGAGATAGGTGGATTTAGACTTGAGTTAGCTTCTGTCATGTTAGGAGGATTTAGACATGAGTTATTTGGATTTAGACTGAGTTAGGTGGATTTTGTCATGAGTTAGGAGGATTTAGACATTAGTTAGATGGATTTAGACATGAGTTAGGTGGATTTTGTCATGAGTTAGGAGGATTTAGAAATGAGATAGGTGGATTTAGACTTGAGTTAGCTTCTGTCATGTTAGGAGGATTTAGACATGAGTTAAATGAATTTTGACATGCGTTAGGTGGATTTTGTCATAAGTTAGCAGGATTTAGACATGAGTTAGATGGATTTAGACATGAGTTAGGTGGATTTTGTCATGAGTTAGGAGGATTTAGAAATGAGATAGGTGGATTTAGACTTGAGTTAGCTTCTGTCATGTTAGGAGGATTTAGACATGAGTTATTTGGATTTAGACTGAGTTAGGTGGATTTTGTCATGAGTTAGGAGGATTTAGACATTAGTTAGATGGATTTAGACATGAGTTAGGTGGATTTTGTCATGAGTTAGGAGGATTTAGACATGAGTTAGATGGATTTAGACATGAGTTAGATAGATTTTTTCATGAGTTAGGAGGATTTAGAAATGAGTTAGGTGGATTTAGACATAAGTTAGGAGGATTTAGACATGAGTTAGGTGGATTTTGGAATGAGTTAGGTGGATTTAGACAAGATTTAGGTATTGCGTTACAATAATAAACAATTAAATTTTGATCGCCTATGGTTAGATATAAGTTAGGGTATAGCGTTGAAATTACAAACTAAATTATATATATTAAGTACTCACTAAGAATATATCAGTATATATAGATATAGCTATCAACCCTATGTAATTAATATATTATTATAATTTATAAATTTATTATAATTTTAATTAATATATATATTTTAGAGAGATGAGAGAGAGTTTTATTGTGAAATTTTATAATTATTGTTTTTTTTAAATTATGATTTTTTCCTCTCATGTGTCTTTGATAAAGGGATGAACAGTCTATCAGGCAAATTTACTCACTTATAATACGTACATCGATTATCGTCAATCTGAGCACACACACTTATTGTAAAATTTACATAATCGTCCCATACACACTACTTATAATAATATATATAATGTATATATCTATTAAATATATATATAAAGAAATAAATAAATTTATTTATTTTTGTGATTTTTATATATTATTAATTATACATACATTCATATTGTATATATATTATATTAGTATGAAAATGTTTCACATATTATAATATACTAATATATATGATACAGATTCTTATTATGTGCATGATAAAATTAATATTATAATTATATATTGTCTTATCTAAATATTTATATATAATTATTATTTATATATTACATAATTATATTATAATATATAATCTTATATATATTATAAGTAATATTTATTATATAATTTACAGTAGATAATATTTTATATATCATATATTATGATATTTAAGAGTATTTTGAATATTATTATTATTAATAAGATTATTATAGTATAATATATATATTTAATTTTATATATATATCAATATATATAGTTAATTATATATATATATAATATATAATATTATATTTAACTTATATATTTTTGTATGAAATATATGTATACATTATATGATGCTCTTAATCTATTATTTTCATTTAGTTTCATTATTTTTTTATAAGAATTTAATTGCATGTTTAATTTGCTAATGTAACAAATTTATTTTTTTATTATAAAAGATGAATAATATGAACGGCATTTATTGCCATAACATTTTTTGAATTATTCAGATGATATATTTCATTTCATTAATATAATGAAACTTAATTTTTTTTATATTTATTATTCTAATATTTTTATATATCATTATTTGTAATTATTAATAATCTTGGACATGAAATATTTAAATCGTTTTGATTTTGAACCGTGAATGACAACATGCATTTGTTCTCGTAGATGCAAATAGTTCTCAAATACTTATGATGTATCAATTTTTTACGCTAACTTGGAGAAATTATATGTTATTTAAATCTTTTAAGAACTTTTTCAGAGTGGGACTTCGATGATCGACGGCAGTGATACATGTATGGGGGGACGAATACCCTCGCGTCCTCGGTGGCCGAGCAGAGAGTGATTGCCCATCAACATGACAGTTATTTTTTTCCTTGGTGGGATTAGTTACTTGTTAGATGAATTAGAAGAAAAAAAATTCACATCTTTGGGCATCATTTGCGACGGTTTTTCAAAACAACTAACAAAATTGACAACATATTTCATATCCTATTTATTTTTACTCAAAAATTTAATATACATTAGCATACTTATAGTGTAATTTTTTTTTTTGAAGTAATTTTATTAAGCTGAATGGGGTAAAATGGTTTTTTCTGATTAATAATATATGTATATTATATTTCGTTTAGTCTGTTATCATATTATTGTTTATTAAGTTACATGCCTGAGCCTTTCGGGATGCTGGACATCATATATATATATTTATAATCATATATTTTATATATTTATTTACGTATATAGCATTAATATTATATATAATATATATAATTATTATAGTACTATACTATATATAGTAGTATAATAATAATATATATACTATATAATTATATTATAATATATAGTATATATATATAGCTATATATATAGTATATATATATATATATATGATATCGGTACTCCATTTCTGTTTTTACTACACAATGGTCTTTTTGAATTTTTTTTTTTTTATATTCTTACTTCTGTACTTGCTATATGCTACCAACAATGAATTTTCAGTGGTAACGGACATGATTCAAAAAGTTCGAAGTATTTTTAAATGAATTTCATAAAATCACATTTTGTTAAAAGTATGAGTTAATATAAGATTAAATATATCGAAAAGTACGTAACTTACAGAAAAACCAATTACATATTATGAATCAGCGTATAAAAACTTAAGTAAATAAATGTAAAAAATAGAATAAATAAAAAAAAAAAACAAATCTTTATTTTTATACATAAATATCTCAAAAAGTACGTCAACACTTACAGAAAAAACCAATTACATATTTGGAATCGCGTATAAAGCTTATTACAAAATATGTAAAAAACATTAAAAATTAAAAATAACAAAAAAATAAAAAAAATAAAAATTAGGGGGCTCGAGCCGACGTGGGGATCAGAGTGAGGGGACGTTTTCCATACCCGTAGGGGAGGGGCGGAGGAAAACCCGCGACATATACCTCAGATACCAAGAGCGGGGCTTTTCCACGGAGACCTCCCCGGAAGGGAGGGGGAAATAGTTCCTACCCTGTCCGTTCCCCGGAATGGCACGATGAGACGCTTCGACTCCCTGGCCCTTATGCTGTTTAGACCTTAGGGTATGTCCTTTAGTTACAAGAAACTAACAACTTTTAAAGAGTTACGGATTTTAAAATCATGGCCAGGAAGCTAAATATCTCAATCATGTCCGTTTCTACCAATAGAAAATGTCATTGTTGTGGTATGTATATAGAACACAATGATTTTAAATAAAAAAACAAAAAAAATTCAATATATGACATGCACGCATCTGTGGTAGAAGATCCAGAAAAGGTCCCATATATATATAATAATGATATATATATGATATATACTTATATTATATATATATAAGTATATATAGTAATATAATTATATATATAATATTATATATAATATTAAATTAATAGTTAATATATATTATATATAGTATAATATAATTATATATGTATATTTTGTACTGTTTATATATATATATATAGTTATACTATTAATATAAACTATTAATTCTAAATATATTATAATTATATAATATACTATACTATATATTATGCTATAAAGGTTAACCTCAAAAGGAAGAAAAAAGTATTAGATTTTATTGTTAAGAAACTTTATTTAGACACAAAGTTACTATACTAAGTAAGAACGTTGAAATAGTCAATGATATTGTAAATAATAAAAGAAAAAAAAAAAAACAAAAAAAGGTAATATACTTATATATTACTCTTATACTATCTGTACTATTCATGGGTTATCGTTCTCAAGACGTGTCTGTAACAGCAAGAGCAAAAAAAAAAAAAAAAATAAACAGAAAAAAAATAAAAACATAAAAAAAAAAAAAAACAAATAAAAAACAGAAGAACAAAGCATGCTTCCTTCCTACACATGTCATCAATACGAAACTAAAACAGTATAACCAGCAAAATTTGGAAGTTAAGTTGGAGCACATCCCGGAAAATTATTTTGTGTGCTTTTTTTTAGGTCGTCTTTTGCTAGAAAAGAAGAACATTGGTCATATTTTTTTTTAGGTAACTAAAGCTATCAGGTATTCACTATATATATATATTATATATAATATATATATATATATATATATATAATATATATTATATATAGAATTATAGTTAATATCATATATATATATAGGTATATATAATATATAATATATAATTGATATAATATATATAATATATATCTATTTATTTAGAGAGCTCTATATATATAATATATATGATTATAGTAAGTAGATAGAGTAATAAGTTTATATTATATAATTATATATATATATATATATGATATAGTGTACGATAAATTGTAATATACGCTATATAGCTAGTCATAATATGATATATATATATATATATAATAATAACTATTTATATATATATACTTTCGTATATATCAAGCATATATATACTAACATATATATAGTACTCATATATAGCTAGTAATTATAACACGGCCATGTAGGGGGCTGAGCGACGGGAACAGAGGGGGGGACATTTTCCCTATCCCGTAGGGAGGGGCGGAGGAACCTCGCGACACCCAACACCCAAAATCCAAAGAGCGGGGGTTCCGGAACCCTCCCCCGGAGGGGGGGAAAAGTCCTACCCTTTCGTTCCCCGGGAGGCCGAGACGAGAGAGCCCGACTCCTGCCATCGGGTGGTCTACGTCTTGGGCGCTACTTTTTCGTTTAAATAAAAAAATTATTACTAATTACCTTTTATCTTAAAACTCATTTTGATTCCAATTGGTAATTCAAGCTGTTTGGAATATTTTCTGGCTCCCTTTATTGTTCTTATTCCACACATAATGCACATGAGGTAGCTTAATACGAGTGAATTCCTTCTTTAAACTCATACTTTTTTATGGGCAATTTTCTTTTTTCACGCTAAGAATACATTATGGGCAATCAGTTTATATTTCCATATCACTATTAATAAATTTATGCATACGCTTAGAGGGTAAGTAGGTTTACAGTTGTTTTCCAATATTTTTAGCGGCTACTTTGACCACTTCCTCTTTGTTTGGTAGTGACTCTCTGTTTCCTGGGTTATACAAAGTTTAATGCTATGATTAACCGTTAAATGCTGTACATCTAGATCGTTCAAGTTTTTTGTATCTTTCATTCGTCGGTATTTTAATAATTGTTTCTCTTTTGATCTATTGCTTCGGTATCTATCTTGTCTCTGAGCGTTTGTAGGGAGGCAGTAGGTGTTCGCGAATTCAGACAGGCACAAAAAAAACAGCTTTATTTGCTTTATCCCTTCTAGTTCCTCCCACGAAACGCCATTTTCCTCAACTTTTCGTGAGTGTGATGTAAATTTTTCTGTTCCCATAATACTGAATGTCATCTCCCAGTTTCAACGATTCAAGATTAGGAGCCCCCCTATTTTTTTTCTTGAATCTTTAATAGTTGTTTCAGTACTAACCTTGCCCGTACACACAAATGTAAATAGTCCAACTATAACCACATTTTTTCGAACAATCTACCTATGGAACAAAGTTGTTTTGCTAACTTACTCATTAACAAAGAAAAGAAAATTAGTTCTTTAATACCGTGCAGCATAGATAGAGGAGACGATATTAGGAATGCAACCGTTTAGGCTGAGAATATTTTCGTCATCATTGTGTTACGATTGAAAATAAAAAGTCATTAACATATTATTCATCAATTTTTTAGTTCTACAATGTTATACACTTGTTTTCTGTTAAATATTGAATTTGAATTCTTGTAAGAAGCTAATAAAGAGAGTGTTCGTAGCCAATATTTCAAAGTAAATTCTTTCACTGCTAGTAACATTTGTTTTTGTATATAATCAATAGAAATAGAAACTTCACTGATTCAGCATGTCAGATATAATTACGTTACATGTTGTGACTGAAAGACAATGTGTTTTCTATCCCTAGAAAAAATAGATAACATGTGTGAGGTGAATGGATAACATAGATAGAAATATTTCTTGTATATATATATTTAATATATTATTATATGATATATATATATATACCGTAACTATATATATTCATATATGATACTATATATATATAATATATAATAATAGTATAGTATATATATACATATGATATATATATAATAGATGTAGTATATAAAATTGATGTAGTGTTGATTGTCGTTGTCTTTTTTTAATCATCTTCCTTTTTATACCAACTAAAACAAGTACAAAATAGTATCACATAAACGCATGTAAAATTACAGCCGTTTATTTCATATTCCAATCTTTTTTTGTTTTGTTTTTTTACAATTTTGTAATTTTTACTGAAATTGGCTACAGTATATATATACAGTATAAAATAGTAAAGATTTTTTTCGTATATCTAAGTCATAAAATATTACTAATGTGTACGTAATAAATTCGCTTTTTTTCTCGTGACCCATTAGAAAATCTGGCAACAGCTAATATGTAACCAAAAAATAGACAAACGCAAAGTAAGCGTCTTTTTAAGTCTTGATTATTTAAAAAAAATACTGAAATTTTTTTTTCTGATTTGTTTGTTTTAAATAAGGTTTTTAGGTTCTAACATATTAAATAGGTAAACTGTTATTTTGTCCTAAATATCAAGTTTATTTAAAAAGTCCTACTAGTTTTCACTTTCCCTATGTGGTTACCTCACGCATATATATATATATATATTACTATACTAGTAGTATATATATAGTATAGTATATATATAATGGTTTACTATGTAATATATATAGTATATATATTTATATTTATATATTATATATATATATAATATATAATGGATTATATATAAATATTTATATATATATATATAAATAATATTGATTATATTGGCTTTAGAGCTAAAATATCACCATTGTTAAAAAAAGTTTTCCCTTAAAACCTGAACTCGGAGTTGAATCCTCCATTCTTCAATTAAAAATTCTCGTTGTTTTGCAGTGTACATACACATTTTCAATAACTAATAAGTTTCATTTCATTATACTACTATGGAAGGACAAAGATAAAACTCTATAGGCTAAAACTTTCTTGTCGCGTTTTTTCAAAATTTGGAAAACAGAATATTAAAGAATGAGACCAGGAAGATGACGTGCAGGGTTAAGATTTAACTTTTTTTTCAAAATCTTTTAGTATCAGCAACCTCAACCTCAACCTCAACAAAGAGTTTACTATAAAAGCGATTTCTGATTTTGTTTTATTACTTTTTATTATTTTAATTAAAGAATAAGTATTTTATTTAATAATATAGAAGCGTCTAAAAGTTATTCAGAGTTTTTAAACTTCACGTCCAACAATATGTCTTACTTGTTTATTTTTATTTTTCTTTCTTACATTTTATTAAATAAAGGCGGGAATACTAAATTTTTGTTGTATCATTTATTATTTCAGTAAGATCACAGTCATACGTATAATATGTCACAGTCCTCAAATCAGTATGTTAAAGAAGTGCTATTCGGATAATCTTTGTATTAGTCATTCCATTCCATAAAATTAAAATAATAAATAATATAATAATAATACATAATGAATAATAAATGAATAAGAATAAAATTTTAAATAAATAGAGAAAATTGAAATAAAAGAAAAAATAATTTAAAAAAAATAAAGTTAATAATAAAATAATCTAATAATAATAATATATAATAATAATAATAATAATAATTAATAATCAATAATTAATAATAAAAATATAATAATCAATAATAATAATAACTAATATAATAAATTAATAATATATAATGAAATAGATAATAATTAATAACTATATAAAATGAATATAAGTAACAAAGTATAATAAGTGATATATAATAAATAATAATATAAATAATAATAAAATAATAATCAGATATTGAATAATAATAATAATTAATAAGTAATAATAAATAATATAATAATAATAATATATTAATATGAAAATAATTAATAATACTAAAATAATAATATAAATATAATAAATACTAATAAAATAATAAAATAATTAATAATAATAAAATAATAAATAATGAACAAAATAATCATAATAATAATATAAGAATAATAATATAAAATAATAATAATAAATAAGTATAATAATGAATAATAAAAATATAATATTAAAATAAAATAAAATATAATAATAATAATAATAATAAATAATAATCAATGATATATACATAATAATATAAGAATATGAATAATAATAATTAATAGATAATAATAATAATGAGCTTTCAAAAAATTTCAACGAATAAAACAAATATTTTAAATAAACTAAGAAAAGCACGGTTATGAGTATTTTTAAGGCCAGCCTCCCGAAAGCATCATGCATTAATACAATATTAAGGACAGCTACGCAGGAATCAATGACAAGTGTTTCTTGTCTTTAAAATAGATAAAAAAATAAATTTCTTTTATTCTTAAAATTTGAGTAGACATATTAAAAATATTAGTATGAATCCGCCTGGGTTGTGCGAAATAAAGTTGTCGAAATCGATGCAATCCAACGGATATTCTTCAGATTCTGATATGCTAAATAGGTTCTTTTTTTAATGTATGTATCTGGAGAAAATGGTATTTTTTCTTTTTATTTCATTTCTTAGGGGTTCGTAGCCCGAGCGGAGGGAACAGGGGGCGAAGTCCCCCGGAGGCCGAGAAACCCCGACTTTGTCCATCTTTGTGGTTTACCCTTGTGATACTCTTTAGTTAAAAAAAATCGACATTGGGCAACTTTGACGCTTATCCCTCCGAGCGCTAGAGCTCTTTCGTTCTTCTTTAAAGAATTAGTACTACAAGAGCAGAAACTCAGAACATCTTTAGCAATTTTAAATTTTTTCAAAAGCGTTATTACTTTTTCTTAATTTCATGGATAAAAATGTCTCTGATATATAAATCTTTATTTATTTTCCTGTAGCTGTTTATAGTTTTGTTACATCGATGTGCTTCGGGAGGCTGACCTATTTTTAAAGCTTCACACTATTTGAATTTAATTCTGTCAAATAATTCGTGTCAAGTATGATAAATAGAAAATGAAATGACGCAGCGAAATACCGTAAGAGCCAAGAATCCTATCCCAGACCCTCGGGCGAAGTGAGAGCGCATCCTTTGGGGATGAAATAGAGGGGACCTCCGGATGAAAATTAAAATATTATATAAACCTATTCAAATATCAATTTTATTGATTAGTATATGTGTAAGGAACAAGTTATCACATTTTTAAAGCTTCACAATTTTTACATTTGATTTCTAAGTAAAAACTCGTCCGAATGTTTAATTCTGTAGTGACGTGAAATGGACTTGCAGAATGGTAATAAGGTCATACTAATATGAATTAAAGTAAAATAGTTTATTTAATTTTCCAAATAGCTATTATTATAATTAATTGATATAAATATATAATATATATATATATATATAAATATTATATATAGTATATATTTATATAAGTATAAGAATATATATAGTAATAATATATAATTAGTATATATATCTGCTCTTAAGTATTTCGGTGGGTACAATTTTCATTTCGTCTATTATATTATACTTTCGAACGAGTTTAAGAAGTAAAATTAAAAAAGTGTTAAGCTTTTTGGAAGTAGTTGGTAATAGCTAGCAATAATCTGGTTTAACAAATGAACATTTTTTTTCGTTTGCAATTTTTTGTAAGCTCTTTTATATTATGTATTAATTATTATTATATTATTATTGATTTTATTATTATTCGATTATTATTAGTTTATTATTATTTATTATTATTGCATTGATTATTTATTAATTATTATATTCATTATTATGTTTATTTTTATTATATTTTAACGTTTAAATATGAATTTGTTTTTTTCTAATTCTTATTTTTATTCTTCGTTATTAACTATTATTAGTGTAGATTTTTTGGATAACTAATTCTAAAAAAAATATTTCATTTAAAATTTTGCCTTTATTTATTTTATTCTCTTTAAGCAAAAAATTTCCTTGGAATATTCGTGTAGGTATATTATGATATATATATAGTATATAATATATATATATATATAATTATATATATATATTAGTACTATATATATATATGGGGTACGTATGTTTATTGATATATATAAATAATATATATATATAGATCTAAGAATTCTAAAATAAATATTATATAATAAATATATAAATTATATATATATGTTATATAATATATATATAATCATATATATTATATATATATCTATATATATATTATATATTATATGTAAGTATATCAATATATATATATAAATATATAATATATATTATAGATATGTATATATATATATACAGTATAGTTAATTAACAATAATAATAATATACAATATATATATAAATATATATATATATTATATTATATATATAATATACTATATAATATATTATATATGATAAGTGAAATAGTTTTATAACTTCTTTACTTTAAAGTTATTCAATTTTTATATATATGGGTATTCAATAATTAATTGGGGGGGCAAAATAGTGTTTGTGCATCTGAAAAACATTTTATAATATATATAATTATATATAATATAATATATAATATATATATAAATAATAGTAATATATATATAATAATATATATTATATATATATATATATATAATATATAATATGATATATATATATATATATATACTATATGATATATAATATATATATAATCAAAAGTGGCCACCGTTAATTGAGAAAGTTAACTTCGTTAATTCTTAATCGTTAACAAAAAATTTAACCGGCGCTTATGTCATTAAAGCGGTTATCGGTAAAGAATGTAGCGGAAGTTAAACGTTAATCGTTAACGTTAACCGTCTTCATTTTTTTTCCATTTTTTTTCAATTTTTTTTTTTTTACAGTTTATCACCACCCTCACTGCGGCAGAGCACTAATTTCAAGGAGGGGGTCGTTTGCAACGCCTAAAATTCATTCCGCTATGCGAAATAGTCAGATGAACATCAGACATGCACTTCTAAGTGAGGGAGATTAAAATTTCATAGCAGGAAACACGAGAAGATGGAGAGAGTGGTGCCCCCAGAACAGTGGTGGAGGAAAAAAGGAAACCCGCAGCAAACATAGCCTGGAGTTACCTAAATATTTACGTCCAACTTTCTATCTCGTACTCCTTACTACTGGCGTCGTAAAGGTGGTGGTACGCGAGTCAAGTATAGTTTCCCTCGAAACACCTGCCGCTGCGGTATATACCTATAGAAACGAGATAAAGCACCAACATCAGTACATAACCACGTTTATAAGCCTTTTGGTTGTTGACTCGACCTGTCAAAAGCGGGTGATTAAACAGAGAAGGCCCCCCCCCCAGATGATAGAGCGAGTACTCCATAAAGGGGAATGAGGCGCTTGTATTATCTGGAGGCAGCTGGAAGAGGAAAAAAAGGATCTCGCTAGCTAAATCAGAACTCCCAGTTTTTGGTAGGCCGCCACAGCAACGCGTTGTTGAATTGTGAGTTTATCGCAAGACTGTTATTTTTTCAATGTTAAGGCAAGATGTTTATTATTGTCACCAGGAGAGACGAACAGAATCCGGGTCAAAAGAGATAGGAAAGTTGTAAGGTATTTTAGAGAGGGAGATCTTTGGTAGAATGTTGGGTTTTTTAAAGGAATTTGAATTGTCAACAAGGTTGAAGGATGACGACTCCTCCACCGCCAAATTCTATCTAGCGAAGCGAGAATTAGAATCTGAAAGAATTAAGCAACGAGAGGCAATTCTAGAAGTAAAATAGATAGACAGAATTGAAATGATTTGAAGAAATAAGGGGTCGAAGCATCGGCATGTGAAGTGGATAGAGTTTAGAATGTGCAGGTGAGAAGCATCATTATGAAAAGTAGGAATAAAGTAGGAGATGAGACGAAAACCTGAGGAACTCCACTATTGACAGAAGAAGAAGAAGTCGCTCCATCAACACAGCCGATATTGAGCACTTTGAAAGAAAGCTAGACAATTAAGCAAAGAGCAGGAGTAAAGGAGGGGAGCCTTGAGAGGCAATTGATTGCATGCCATAGTCCCGGTCCAAAATGCTGTGGGATATGTCAAGCGCCCACGTACGCTAAGGTCTAGCCAGTATTCCTTAAGAGCGAAAACCATAAATGGTTCAGATAGGACAAGTCCTATCGCAAGTAGACTTGAACACCAACGCCGTTATAGCGATCGAAAGATGAGAATGAGATTGCCAATGTCTATAAGTGAAAGTTTGAGAGGGTTTCAAACGATCTTAGAGAGAATACAAGTGAGAGCTATATGGGAAAAGTTAGAAGGATAAGAGCGGTTCCTTTTGAATAGGTTGACATTGCGAGTTTTCCAACACTGAGGGAACAGTGCCTAGTAATTCGAAGACATAGAGAATATAGTTGTAAGAGGGGCGGAGTCAGCAGGCTCGGTTTTTTTTGTCCAAAACCGGGTTTTTTTCCAACCCGGTGTTAACATTTACTAAACACTGGATAATAACTGTGTAAGAATAAGATCATTTTGAGCCATTGAGAGGAGCTTTTGAAATTTTTGAAAAAAAAAAAAGTTTATCTCTAATCGAAATCTAAATTAATATTATTAACTTTAAATTGTAATTATAATTTATAACTCGTAAATTAAGTTTACGGTTAACGGATGTAGGAAATATTTTAACTCGTTTATAGTCCGTTACTTCTTCTTCGAAATTAAACGAAAGCGTTAAAGTTAAGCAGAAAAATTTTAACGGAGTTAATTAACGGATTAACGGTTTAACGCGTTAATGCTACAATTTGTACATATATTATATATACTATATATATATATATTATATTATATATATAATATATATATATTAGTATATATATATTGTATAGTATACTATATATATATAATATTATATATATATTTAGTTATAATATAGTATACTGTATATATAATATATAATAGTAATTTATATATATATATAATATAAATATATATATATATATATATTAATATATATATATTTTTAATATA
>JABUQX010114233.1:62500-74108 GCA_015478945.1 Trachelipus rathkii | reverse complement strand
TTGAGAGAGATCATTGGGCTGATATTATATATATATATATATATATATATATTATATATATTATTATATCATATATAATATATATATATATAATATAATATATATATATATATATATATATATATATATATATATATATGATTTACAAAATTTTTAATTAGTTTTAGTTTCCAGCCAAGATGAAATCTCTTACAAATTATCGAATATACGGGTATTATTAAGATATTATATATATATATAATATATATATATATATATATATATATAATATATATATATATATATATATATATATTATATATATATATATATATATATATAACCATTCTCACCTGTTGTAATATTAATATTTTAGAAGAAATAACTAAAACAAGAAAATAGATAATAACTAAAATATTAAAAAAAATAAATAAACATAATTGAAGTAAATAAATATGTATATAAACCTAACATTCAAAGTTATTTGAGAAATATAAGAAGAACAAGCAACAAAAATTATATAAACATTAGTCATGGATATTTGATAACATCATCGGGTATTTATTTACAGTTGAGTTATTATATTTGATATTATTATTCTTGACAACAAGAAGCAAGACTTTGATTTTCCAGGATTTTAAATATAATATATATATATATATTAATATATTATATATATATATTTATATTATATTATATATATATATATATTATATATATATATATAATATTATATATTAATATATATATAATTAGATTATATACCAACACTCCTAATACTCTTCCTCCTCTCAGGTGTCATATGGGTTCGCTTGTACATGATCGGGTGCGTGAGGTCCTGAGATCTATAAACATAGGAAGCTTGTGGCCCGGGCGGCGTTCCTCTTCGTGCTTTGAGGGAGTGTGTTTCCGAGCTTGCGCCTGTCCTCGATTGGCTCTACTCTCTTTGCCTTAATTCTAACAATTTTCCTGTGAGAAGCGCGCATATGTTTCAACCGACCCGAAGAAGGGTGGCGATCTGATCCCTTCTAATTATCGTTCTATATCTCTCACTTGTATTCTATCTAAAATCTTTGAAACTCTTGTCAACTCTCATTTTATGAACCAGTTGGAATCTCATTCCCTCCTTTCAGATCACCAGTATGGCTTTCGACGTTCAAGGTCAACTGGTGACATTCTTTTCTATCGCATTAATTTATGGTTTTCTGCCCTTAGGGACTATGGGGAGTCATGTGTGGTGGAGATTAACATTCAAATCCTTTGACCGGTTATGGCATGAGTCACTGCTCTCTAAGCATTCCTTCCTTTGGGTTTCCTCCTATTCTTTGCTCACTTTTGTCTAGTTTTCTCTCAGAACGTTCCATATTGGCACTTGTTGATATTTTAGAACATCACAATCACATTTATGATGTTTAATAAAGCAATTCCACTTACAATCACCTTCTGTCTTCAACTAAGCTTGATCCAATACGAAATGACACAAGAGGGGTCAAGAGCATCAAACGTTTCCTTCTTCAACAAGACAAGATTTAACATGAAATAATATTCTCATTAACTATATATATATATATATATATATATATATATATATATACTATATATATATATAATATATTATATATATATATAATTATAAATTATATATATATATATATATATATATATATATATATATATATATATATATATATATATATATATATATATATATATATATATATATATATATATATATTATATTATATATATTATATATATATATATATATAATTTATCATAAATATTATATATATATATATATATATATATATATATATATATATATATATATCACTTGCGTGAATACGTACATTTACGATTTTTTTTAAATTTGGTTTTCAAATTACTCAAAATTATTATACGTGATAGCTCATTTCTAAGATCAAATTCGTTTTTATCGTACTGAAATTGACTAGAAACACTTGTTTTCATTTATGGTCGCCAAATTTTTGTCGAGTAGTGAAATTATTATTCGCCATTTCTTCGTGCTTGAACAAACTCACATTTTCTTTTACTTTCAGGGACACTTTATATTATATATATATATATATATATATAATTATTATATATATATATATATATATATATATATTATATATATATATATATATCAATATATTTATATATATATTATATATATATATATATATATATTATATAATATATATATATAATATATATATATATATATATATATATATATATTATATATTATATATTTTATATAATTATCACCACTCACGGGCTGGGCCCTTCTCAAGGAGGTATAAATGTAAAATAAAAACATTAAAAAAACCCACCCAATCCCCAGTCTAACGCAAAGTTCTCAGGTGAGCGCAGACGTGGGCTTTAAAGAGAGGAAGATTAAATATAGTTGAAAAAACAGAAGAAGGCAAGGAGTTCCACAGAGCAGGAAAGTTAGCTGGAAAGAGAAT
This sequence comes from Trachelipus rathkii, assembly GCA_015478945.1. Lineage (NCBI taxonomy): Eukaryota > Metazoa > Arthropoda > Malacostraca > Isopoda > Trachelipodidae > Trachelipus > Trachelipus rathkii. The sequence continues at coordinate 71,655 of JABUQX010114233.1, read as the reverse complement.
GAGGCAACCACAACGAACCAAGGTCTTGGGGTTCGCCTAATACTCACGCAGGAAATCGCGCGAGAGCAAGGCACCCCTTGTGCAACGAGGGCGGCGCAAGGGTTGGAGGAATATATATATATATATATATATATATATATATATATATATATATCTATATTAGATTCGTATATATGCAAGTAAATACATCCATTTTGTTTTTAAAGATATATATATATAAACTAGGATAATTACTTTAATTAGAATGTTCACTCAGGTAACCGGTTGTGCTGTATCAAACCTCGTTTTCATACTGCAGAGTCGAGGGATAATTTGAACCACATATATATATATATATATAATATATATATATTATATATATATATATATATATATATTATTATATAATACTTTTTTCTTTATAATGTATATATACATAATATATATAGTATATATATATATCGTAAGGAAAAGATTTAATTCATTTAAGAAGAAATTTAAATAAATAAATTATATAATGATTAATAACTAACAAATTAAATCATATAAAATAATTGCTTAAAATAAATATATAACTGAATTATTATTGTAAATAACATAATTATATAAATTTTCCAAACAATAACTGAAAGGATTATCATCATCTAGCTGCCCCTTGGTTCCCCAGAACCGTGGGGTGAGTGGGGTAAGTATGCACCCGAATTCCGAGGCATGCATTGAGGCATTTTATAGGGCAGAAATAAATGGCAGTCGGAGTCTACCCCGGGTACCACCGGTTTTTTAGTCGTTTCTAAAGACGCAACCCACGGTGGGGAAATTATTTCTCTTTCACACACCAGCCGTTGTGCATTTTATTATATAATATTATATATTATATATATATTATATAATTATATATTATATATAATATATACATATATATATATAATATATATATATATATATATATATTATATATAATATTATTAAAAATATATATATATATATATATATATATAATATATATATATATATATATATAATAATATATATATTATATATATTATATATAGGATATATATATATATATATATATATATTATATATATAATATATATATATATATATATATATATATATATAAGGATGATGCAGGAGTGTGTAGAAAAGGTTTCGAAAACGGTAGGAGGTGGTTGTGCAAATTTATATCATGGTGGAGTAAAGCGGACTACGTCTGAGTGCGCTTAAGGTCTTTTACATTGAAGGTATGGTGTTACCTGTTAATGTAATAGTAGTGAGGGACTTATGGTCTGGAATAAGGAAGTTATAGATCTAAATTTACAATGTGATCAGAGATGGACAACTGTAGGGGCTTGTTAAGGAGTGAGAAGATTGAAAAAAATGAGGAATGAACAAATTAGAGAGTTGTGTGGTGTTAAGGAAAAGGGGTAAATGAGAGAATAAATAAAAGTACGTTGAGATGGTTTGTCATATGGAAAGGATGGATTATAGTCAGTTGGTTAAGCGGATGTATTATAGTGGTGAGTTGCTGGAAATCGACCGGCTGGGAGAGCGAAGAAAAAGTGGATGAGTCAGTAAAGAATGCCTGGAGGAGAGAAATGTGAGTTGGCAGAGACGAGGAAGAAAGGTGCCATAATACAGGAGGGAATGGCTGGATTTTGTGAGGGTATGGTTGTGGCCTACCTCAGCCAAGGGATCAACCCTACATTGACGAGATTGGCCATAATGAGGTCCGCCGCGGTCCCGTGGAAGCTCTATGGTTGGATTTCTGACTGCGGACGGAGTTCTCATTAAAAGGTATAAAGGGAGCGGTAAGGCTGGGCTCTCTTTTCTATTTGCGTCATATTCTTCTACTACTTTTCTGTTTCCTTTCATGCTACGCACCTTACCCCAGTCTTGGGGAGAGAAATTGGGTGATGATAATTTATATATATATACTATAATATTTTATATAATATATATATATATATATATATATATATATATATTATATATATTATATACATAAATATATATATAATATATATATATATTATATATATATAATATATATATATAATTATATATATATATATAAATATATAATATATTACTATATATATATATATATATATATATATATATATATATATATATATATATATATATATATATATATATATATATATATATATATAATATATATATATATATATATTATTATATATATATATTATATATATATATAAGCTACGATCACGAATCAAATTTAGGGATAACACAAAAAATCAATTTTCAAGCAAAAATTCACACAGAACAGTAAATAAATGATACAATGATACTGATAACTGGGAATCCCTTAAAGAAAAAATGCATTAACGTAATTAGTCATTAACTACAATGATACGCATTTAAAGAGATGAACATGTGATGGAGTACGAGAAAGATTAGGTTCAATGAGATTATTTCATTTCTATTTTTATTTTCTTCTATTTTAGCATTGCTAACGGTTTTCTTTAGTGGTAGATTTGCAGAAACAGTTATTTTATTTCTAAAGTGTTAAAATACATTAAATCTACAAGTATGATTTTTGTGTATTCACAAGCACTGCAAGGGTTCAGTTACCTTCATTTTTTATATTTGTAAAGTTAAAGTTAAATTATAAATATATATATATTATATATATATATATATATATAATTCTTATTCATATATATTATATATATATAATATATATAATATATTATATTATATATATATAATATATATATATATTATATATATATATATATCATTAACCTTCTTTCCTCAGAGGGTTGGGGGGGGGGACGTCGCATACACCCGAAAACAGAAAATTGTAGGAGGAAGAACATGACGGCAAGTCGAAAAAGAAGACCCCACCTTCCCTACCTTTTAAGTGAGATCTCTCGCAAGTACATAATAAATATAATATATATAATATTTATAAACAAATTATATATAATATAATATATATTTTATATATATATATATATATATATATATATATATATATATATATATATATATATATATATATATATGACCTTTTTTGTGTTTTTACACAATGGTCAGTTTTGAATTTTTTTTTTTTTTTTTTTTTAATATTATTGCTACTATATTATATCAACAATGAATTTCTGTGGTTCAACAACCATGATTAAAAAATATATAGGACCAGTTACGTTTTACGGATCCGTAACTTTAAAAATTTTTTTTTTTTTTTAATTAAAGGAAATACCCAAGGGTAAACCGCAAAGATGGCAGGAGTCGGGGTCTCTCGGCCTTCCGGGGGAACGACAGTGTAGGACTATTTCCCCCCCTCCGGGGAGGGTCTCCGGAACCCCCGCTCTTTGGTATTTGGGTGTCGCGGGGGTTCCTCCGCCCCTCCCCTACGGGGTATGAAAAACGTCCCCCCCTCTGTCCCCCGTCGGCTCGAGCCCCCTAAATTTTTTTTTTTTTTTTTTTTTTTTTTTTTTTTTTTTTTTTTTTTTTTTTTTTTACATATTTGTAATAAGCTTTATACGCTGATTCCAAATATGTAATTGGTTTTTCTGTAAGTGTCGTATTTTTTGAGATATTTAATTTATGAAAAAAAAAAGTTTTTTTTTTTTTTTTTTTTTACATTTTTTTATTAATAAGCTTTATACGCTGATTCCAAATATGTAATTGGTTTTTCTGTAAGTGTCGTACTTTTTGAGATATTTCATTTTTAAAACAATATTTAACAAAAATGTGATTTTTAAAAATTATTTAAAAATACTTCGAACTTTTGAATCATGTCCGTTACCACTGAAATTCATTGTTGGTATCATATAGTAGCAATATATTAAAAAAAAAAAAAAATTAAAAACAGAACGATTTGTTGTAAAAAAGAAAATAAAATATATATATATATATATATATATATATATATATATATATATATATATATATATATATATATATATATATATATATATATATATATATATATATATATATATAGATATAAGATATAGTATATATATATATATATATATATATTACCTGGTTTAAAACTAGCAAAACACTCTCTCGCAAATCTAATATAAATTACAAAAAGCTTCCTTCCAACGTCATTATTAGAGTCCTTCCAAGTAACAGACCTTGAATTTTGTTCTACTAAATTACATAGCTCTACAGTCGGAGGAAGAAACCTACTCCTAAAACCACCGAACCGCAAAACTTCATAACAAATTATTTCTTAGTTAATGAGTAAGGACCATTTCTTTAGAATTATATAAAAAAAGATATATTTGAAAAGAGTAAATTTTGGGTCAAATGAAATTTAAGTAAAAAAAACAAAAAAAAAAAAAAAAAAAAAAAAAAAAAAAAAAAAAGGTTTTTAGTTAAATAAAGATTGTTTTAGGTTAATTACCTTTGAATACAAATTATATCTAACGAGGTCTGACTCGCTCTAGCTTCCCAAACGAATGACTCCTGGCTCAGCTCCCTAAAATAGTGGGTAGTTTATATATATATATATATATATAATATATATATATATTATATATATATATATATATATGGGTATTTATAATTATCTACATTTTAATTATATATATATATATATATATATATATATATATATATATATATATAGGTCAGCCTCCCGAAAGCATCATGCATATAACTAAAAACTATAAAAGATACAGGAAAATAAATAACATTTTCTTAATCAGGAGAACATTTTTGATCCATGAAATTTAAAAAAAAAAATAATGCTTTTGAAAAATTTAAAATAGTTAAAAATGTTGGAAAACTTGTATGATATTACCGTTTTCTGAGAATACGAAGAAGCTCGAGTACTCCGAGTGAGCACGCAAAGGTGCCAAATGTTGAATTTTTTCTTTTTTAACTAAAGGATATCCCACGGGTAAACAAGAACGATGGACAGAGTCGGGGTTTCTCGGCCTACCGGGGGACGACGGGGGAACTTCGTCCCCCTCTGTCCCTCCGTCGGCTCAAACCCCCTAAAAAGGATATAAAAAGAAAAAATAACATTTTCTTCAAAGCGTAAAATTAAAATACTATCTGGTAACTCTTGCTCTCGTGAAGTGATGCAGGATTCAAGGTCAATCACACCGTACGCTTGCCAGATCTAAGATTATACTAGTATTTAAGGTGTTATTAATAAATATTAGAATAAAATAATTTTTTTTTTTTAAGTTTCATACAGATGGAAATTGCTTGCTAAAATTTCAAAAATGTTTTTTATTATTTTTTTTTCTTGTTTCTTTTATATTTTTTTTGTTACATTCATGATGCTTTCCTGGGAGGCTGGCCTATATATATATATATATATATATATATATATATATATATATACTTATTATATATATATATTATATATATATATATATATATATATATATATATATTATATATATATGTATTATATATATAATATATATTATATATATAGATATTATATATATATATATATAATAAATATATATATATATTATATATTATATATATATATATTAATATATATATATATATATATATATATATAATATATATATATTATAATAATTTTATTATATAAATAGTATATATATATATATATATATATATATATATATATATATATATATATATATTATATATATTATATATATATATATATATATATATATATATGAAAAATCGCAATTAAACCACAGGAGAGAGCAAAAAATTGCAATCACGCAAAAACCATTGAAATGCGACTAGCTTTTTTTTTGGCCAGAAATGTTTTTAATTAATAAAAAAAGGTAAATTAAATATATGAAAAACACGATACACATGCATGGCACACAATCATTTTCTACCGGTGGGCGGAGCCCATCGTATCTCTGCCAGATTGCTGTTTTAAATATTAAAAATTGGAAGACTTTCTAACTTTTTTCAAGATCATTTCTAGAGTTTTTTTTTAAGTATTTCTTTCTTTTCAGATCATTTTAAACATTTTATAAAAGTTTTCTAAAAATCTGAAACTTTTTTTTCTTAAAATTATTTTCTCCATAGACAAAATGTTATAAAAATTAAGTTTGCTTGCTTGTGAAAACATATATATATATATATATATATATATATATATATATATATATATATATATATATATATATATATATAATATATATATATATATATATATATATATATATATATATATATATATATATATTATTATATATAATATATATATATATATATATTATATATCTATATTATATATATTATATTATATATATATATATTATATAATATATATATATATATATTATATTATATATATATATATAATATTTATATATATTTATAAATATATTATATATATATATATATATATATATATATATATATATAATTGTTTTAGTTGTATTTTTCAAAGGAATTATTGCGAAAAAAAGATGAAAGTATTGAGTATCTGAATCATTGAAGACAACCATGGTAATCATTCTCTCCTCCGATTAGCAATTAGATACACGAGAAATCTCAGAAGTCAGTTTTAAGACACCTTCAATATGGCTCTAGGGTGGGTATTTTTTAAAGAAGAAAAGGACCGAAATGAGTTAGTAATGGCAATTCAGATATCATAAGGTTATAGGGCAATCAATCTTTGATGAGGAATAACAAAAGGGTATGACCCGTATAGGGTATTGGAGATAACTAAGAAAAACCCTCTGTTAACAAATTAAAAGATGGGTAATTTCTATTTACTGTAGCAGTTGCAGTTATAAATTACAGAAGGGAAAGAATAGAAAAGAAATAAGGTGTGATTCGAAATGAAAGCTCCGTGCCAAACTTAATCGAAAAATTTTCAATTGTAATCAGAAGCAAACCGCAAATGATTCAATGTAAAATGGAATGGGGCAGAGGGCCCAAGGGTTCAGAGGTCCAGGCGGTCAGAGAAAAGGAAAGGAAGGACCCAAATAAAAACGTCCTAAAAACTATAAGAATATATATATATATATATATATATAATATATATATATAATATATTATATATATATATATATATAATATATTATATATATATATATATATATATATATATATTATATATATATAATATATATATATATATATATTATATAGTAATAAAATATATAGTATATATATATATATATATTATATATATATATATATATATATATTATATATTATATATACATATAATATATTTATATATATATATATATATAATATATAGTATATATATATATAATATATATATATATATATATATATATATAGTATATATAATATATATATATAATATCTATTTATCTAGTATATATATATATATATGTGTGTGTGTGTGTGTTTGTGTTTCTGTGCATATTGCACGCATGGTGATATTTATATTGTGTTTGCACGTGCTCGTATGGGTATTATCAGTTTACGATGAATTAAATATATGTTATGTTAATCTTTAAGGGGAACTTCATTAACTAGGACCCCCTACTTTTTGAAGGCAAAATCAAAATTTTCACATTTTTTTTTTTATTCTCTAAATTACCAGAAAATTTCCTCCTCAACCTCTCGGTTTAATTATTTTTTAAAAATTAAAAATTCTAAATAGTTTTTTAGATACAGAAATTTATTTAGAGAGGTGTCGAACTAAAAAATTTCAATTCCAGTCAAAATTGCAATTCCAGGTTTAGGATCAAAAAATGTTTTATTTATAATTATAGAAAATCTAATTTTTTTTTTTTCATATTCTCAACCTCTAGCTCATTTTTCGGGTTTTACTCAGTCAAATAAATGGAGCCGGAGCCGGAGCCGGATGGCCCGATCCGGAAGCCGGAGCCGGAGCCGGAGCCGGAGCCGGAGCCGGAGCCTGGGTATAATTTTTTTTCATGAAATAATTTTTTTTAGATGAAAAATTTATTGCAAGAAGATGTGCTGAACAATTTTCAAATAGTACAGAATCCTTAGTCGGATCCGGATCCGGATCCGAAGTCAGAGCCGGAGTCGAAGTCGGAGCCGGAGCCGGAGCCGGAGCCGGAGCCGGAGTATTATTTTGCGTATAAATTTAATAATTTTTTTTTAGATCTGCTGAACAATTTTCAAATAGTGCAGAAACCTTATTCGGATCCGGAGCCGAAGCTGGAGCCGGAGCCGGAGCCGGAGCCGGAGCCGGAGCCGGATCCTGGGTATGATTTTTTTTCTAAAAATATATTTTTAGGTGAAAAATTTAATGCCAGATGAAGTACTGGAACAATTTTCAAATATGTACAGAAACCTAGTCAGATCCAGAGCCGAAGGTGAAGTCGGAGCCGGAGCCGGAGCCGGAGCCGGAGCCGGAGCCGGAGCCGGAGCCTGGGTATGAATTTTTTTCAAAAAAAATTTTTTTAGGTGAAAAATTTAATGCCAGAAGACGTAAGGTGAAACAATTTTTTCAAATAGTGCAGAATCCTTAGTCGGATTCGGATCCGGAGTTCGGAGCGGAGTCTAAGTGGGAAGGCCGGAAAGTCAGGGGCCGTTTGCCGTAGTTTGATTTGTTTCGAAATTTTTTTTTTAGGTGAAAAAATTTATTTGCCAGGAAGAAGTGCTGAACATTTTCAAAATTAGTGCAGGAAACCTTTGTTGGATTCCGATCGGATCCGGAGCGGAGGGCCGCGGGATTCGGAGCCGGAATTCTGGGTATAAAATTTTTTTTAAGAAAAATTTTTTTAGATGAAAAATTTTGTTGCCAGAAGACGTGCTGAAAAATTTTTCAAAAAGTGCAGAATCCTTAGTCGGATCCGTTTCCGGAGTCGGAGCCGGAGTCGAAGTCGGAAGCCAGAGGTCAGAGCCGGGTATAGTATAAATTTTTTAGATGAAAAAATTTAGTGCCAGAAGGTACGTGACTAAACAATTATTCAAATAGTTGCAGAAACCTTTAGTCAGATCCGGAGCCGAAGGTGAAGATCGAAGCCGGAGCCGGAGCCGGAGCAGAAGCCGGAGCCGGAGCCGGGGGTATGAATTTTTTTCCAAAAATATTATTTTAGGTGAAAAATTAATGCCAGAAGGACGCCACTGAACAATTTCAAAATAGTGCAGAAACCTAGTCAGCGTCCCAGAATCCGGATCGGATCAGGATCCGGAATCGGAGACGGATCCTGGGTAAAATTTTCAAGAAATAATTTCTTTAGATTGAAAAATTTATTGCCGAGGGGGAAGAC
>JABUQX010114233.1:22500-30000 GCA_015478945.1 Trachelipus rathkii | reverse complement strand
ATTTAGAAGATCCCCAACTCTGATAAGAGTGCTTTGATAACGCAAATATTACAACATAATAACAAATATCGCTCGAGAATTAAGAATCGTACCTGAACAGTACGAGAATACTCGTACTTGTCATAATACTAGAACTTAAATAGTAACCGAATTTGTTCATGAAATATAACTGATCTATATAGTACTTTTTCTTCTGTTACTTACTATTCATTAGAAAATGTCAACACTTAATTTAATTTGATTAAATATTCAATCTACTAAAAATTATTTGGTAGTAGTATTATTATTTTCAACCAAAACGATTAAACAATAACATCTGCATTTCAAAAGACCAGAAAAAAATAACAAAAATCATTCAACTTTTTATAAAAAGTACGGACCTGTAAAAAATGTCTCAACGAAAAAATTTAGAAAAATGTCACAACGATTTAATTTAATTATTTTATTTTTATAAAAATAAATTTGTGAAGCTATTTTCTTATAAAAAAAAATATGTCTATTCTTGATTAAAAATGTCGAAACAAATCTTTCAGTTATTTTCTTATTAGTAAAGAATTTAGAGAAGCTACTTTTCTTATAAGTTATGTGCCTTTTCTTGGTTGAAAATGTAACAGCGAATTTTTTAACATTTGCAAATGGATATAAAAATAAAAAAGAATAAGAAGGGATGACGTAGAAAAATAAAATATAATTGAAATTTTAACAATAAGGAAATGTTTCTTTAAAAAACGTTAAATAAGATGTGTATAAACATTAATATTTTAGGTTAAAATTTTATTATTATTATTATTATTATTATTATTATTATTATTATTATTATTATTTATTATTATTATTATTATTATTATTATTATTATTATTATTATTATTATTATTATTATTATTATTAATAGTAGTAGTAGTAGTAGTAGTAATAGTAGTAGTAGTAGTAGTAGTAGTAGTAGTAGTAGTAGTAGTAGTAGCACCATAGAGACTATCATTATTTCAATACTTTTTTTCATTATTATTATTATTATTATTATTATTATTATTATTATTATTATTATTATTATTATTATTATTATTATTATTATTATTATTATTATTATTATTATTATTATTATTATTATTATTATTATTATTATTATTATTATTATTATTATTATAATTCAGTTAATTTTATTATTTATTATTATTATTATTATTATTATTATTATTATTATTATTATTATTATTATTATTATTATTATTATTATTATTATTATTATTATTATTATTATTATTAATATTATTATTATTATTGATATTATTATTATTATTATTATTATTATTATAACTATTATTATTATTATTATTATTAATATTATTATTATTATTATTATTAATATCATTAATATTATTATTATTATTATTATTATTATTATTATTATTATTATTATTATTATTATTATTATTATTATTATTATTATTATTATTATTATTATTATTATTATTATTATTATTATTATTATTGGTGGTAGTAGTAGTAGTAGTAGTAGTATAGAAGTAATATTAGCAGCAATTGTAGTAGTATTTGTAATACTATTATTAGAGTGCAGTAATGATGAAGCAATAATAATAAGTTTTCATAATTTTTACAGCTTGAGAAATTACTTTTAAAGTCTGTTACGAGAAAAGAATCACTTTGTTTAAGGTATGTAAATTACTTCCTTCTTATTCTTCCCTTTAGATGCTTGTTCATATATATATATATATATATATATATATATATATATATATATATATATATATATATATATATATATATATATATATATATATATTATATATACATAAATATATATGTATATATATATATATATATATATACGTGGTAGAGTCAAAAATAAACTTTATTATCGTATTACACAATACCACCATCAAAGTACCTTCCTTCGGCTGTCACACAATTTTGCCAGCGCTCATACCACTGCTCGAAACATCGCTGTAAGCCATCTTTTGTTACCTCTTTCAACGCACGCGTCGTAGCACTTTGAATTTCTTCTGCTGACTGAAATCGTCGTCCTTTTCACAGATCCTTCATGCTAGGGAGTTTGCCTCCGGTCAGTTCGGATTACCTCCCGTACTCTAGCAATGGTGTCATCATTACGCGCTGGTGATGGTCTGCCTACACGCTCATCATCTTCCAGCGACTCCCGCCCTTCTTTAAAGCGCGTATACCACTCGTAAACTCTGGTTTGCCATAATGATTCATTTGCATACACCTCCTTTATCAAATTGAAAGATTCTGTAATTTCTGTAAACGTTTTCGGTAATTTGACACAAAATTTAATGTTTGTTCTCTGCTCAAAGTGGTCCATTCTTGATTAACACTCTTTCCGACAACACACAACGACATTGCCTCAAAGCAAACTAAATTGTAAACATGAACACATGTTCAGCACTGTCATTCGCTGCTGATACACGTCCTTCCATGCCTGGGCACACATATCTCACAACATGCGCTTCTTACATTGTAAGATATGAAGACTAATCGGAATGTTCCAGTATTTTCTGACTCTAATATTCATATATATATATATATATATATATATATATATATATATATATATATATATATATATATATTTTTTTTTTCTATATATATATATATATATATATATATATATATATATATATATATATATATATATATATATATATATATATATATATATATATATATATATATATATATATTATATATATATATATATATATATATATATATATATCCTATTCAGTCTTATGTAAAGGACTCCTCCCTTCATTACTCATTATAATTTGAGAGTACTCCCACTCAGCACTAAATAGTAATGCTAGGAGGTTGACCTTGGAATAAATGACAGCTGATATTTCTGTAAGAAATATAAGAAAAAATGGTTGTTTGAAATATCTCAAAAACTCGGCTCTTTCATATATTGATTCGACATAATATTCCAGCTAAGTACAAAGGTTTTATCGTAACAACTCACAATTACTACTCAGTAATTATGGGATGAGAAAACCGGGTGCTTTAAAAACTACGCTTGAAGCGTTCTTTTTTGGGGACGTGGATGGCCTAGTGGTTGGAGCATCCGGTTATTGTTAACACTGCGACGCTGTGTCCAATGTTCGAATCCCGCTGATGGAGAGTAAAATCTCCTGTGACTCATTCATTTAAATCATTCTTTTCTAGTGTTCCTTGAAAGTTTCACGATACCTCTCTCACTAAACACATTCATGTTAGAGGTTAACATAAACCGATAAATGGCTTTTAAAAGTGTGTAATTCAAAGGTAGTTTAGCAAATAGAAGAAGAAAGAGCTTTTCCAGAATTTACCGTTAAAATAAATAATAAGAATGGGAATAGCAGTTACATCTTTGTTAGAATTGTGGACAGAAAGGACGGATACGACTCCATTGTGAAAAGTCGAATCTTATATTAAATGAAGCAAGATATGGGCCAAGCTAGAGGAGATTGGAACACTATACAGATATAAATGTGATCAATGGAACGAGTTTTATAATGTGAGAAGTTAAGTTAAGAAAAGTTCTACTATTTTGGGTCCATTTCCAAAACCATCAGAGATACGTATAGCGACTAGCGAGTTACATAATCTTCTAAAGATTCTCCTGGAAAAGAGAAATAGAAGTCTCTAAACCACCAGTTGTATCTTGAAAACTAGAAGAAAACTATTGGAGATGGTCCACATTGAAACCACAAACACTGATGATTTTCGGAGAAAATAGAAGACAAGAAAATATATTCTGATTTGGAGTTAAAATATTCAAAGAATATATAATAGTCACTTGAACTTGAAATAAGAAGTAGATGAATTTAAGCAATAAGGTCGAAAATTAGGAAGACTTCAAACTTTTTAAAACGAGTTCAAAATGTTATTGTGCATTAGGGACCGACCGGGGCGGGAATTTTGCCGGGGCCGGGGCCGGGGCCGGGGCTGCTCTAATTTAGCCGGGGCCGGGGTTAGCTAAAATTAGAAATGTAAGTCAAAAACACTGAAAGTCTTAAAACTTAGAATGAAAATTAAATATAATTTCAATTAATTAATAATTTTAATTATAAAAAGGAATACATTTAATTAATTCAATTAAATAAATATTTTCGAAAGAAATTTTTAGAAAATAATTGATTTTCTAGAAGAATAAGTTGTATTAAATATATATATATATATATATATATATATATATATATATATATATATATATATAGAAAAATTATATATATATATATATATATATATATATATATATATATATATATATATATATATATATATATATATATATATATATATATTAATTCAATTAAATAAATAATTTTGAAAAGAGATTTCGGAAAATATTTGATTTTCTTGAAGATATTTACTTTAAATAAATAAATACATTAATATTTTAACAATTATATTTATTTCCTTTTCCGAATTCGTTTGATATATCAAATTTTGAATATTTTTATGTTAAAAACTCGATCGATAAATCTGACCACAACCTTAAATCTCTTAATTTAAATTCGAAATCATAGTAAATAAAAAAAAAAAATTTGATTATATTTAGGTAAGTTTATATATTTTGCATCAATTTGTAACAAATGAACGATGCAACTAAAACATATGCTATTTAGTTTGATCTAACCCTCTATTGTTGAGAAAAAGGGAATCATGAAGAACCCCAGTAGAAAACCCCAGTTTTTCTAGATTTTTGGCCGGGGCCGTGGTTGCCGGGGCCCCGGTCGAGTTCCTAGTTGTGGTATACATATTCACATCTGCCTTAGTGGATATATATATATGTATATATGGGTGGTTGTATATATATTATATGTAGGTATATATATATATATATATATATATATATAGCATATACATATATATATATATATATATATATATATATATATATATATAGTATATTTAAAAACTTTTTAAATATAAATCACTTATATATATATATATATATATATATATATATATATATATATATATATATATATATATATATATATATATATATATATATATATATATATATATATATGAGAAAGTCTTTACTTAACGTCTACACTTTAATAGTGTAAATTAGTAAATGTACTGTATATCAGACGAAAGTTTAAATAAAAATAAACATTTTTAGGAGTGAACGAAGAAGTATTCTAAGTAAGTAATTTTTTTTTTGTGGATTCTGTTGCGAACTAGTTTTTTGCGCGTTTATTAAAATTCAATAAAATATATGGGAAAGAACTTGTGTTTTTTTTATTTATTTTTTTTACAGTTATCACCACCGCTCACGGCAAAGCCCTATTCAAGGAGGGGTGTTAAAATCAACAAAACCTCAACTAACGCAAATTACGCAGATAAGCACAGACGCGGGCTTTAAAGTGAGGGAGATTAAATTGAGTAGGAAACACAGAAGATGGAAGAGAATTCCACAGAACAGAGGTGGCAGGAAAGAAGGAGGCACCGTCTGGAGTTACTAATATCAACACAAAACTCATGTGCCGACACAGCACCCCTTGTGCTACGAGGGCGTCTTAAAGGTGGTGGCACGCGAGTGGAAAGTTCCCTCGAGCACTTGCCGCTACGGTACCTATAGAAAAGAGATAAAGCACCAACATCGCGCCGCAAAGATAGAGGGTCAAGTGAACTAGAAAGAACAGGACAGTTGATAAGTCTTTTTGCCTTTGACTCGACCCTATCCAAAAGCCGGGTGAAACTTGAGCCCCCCCAGATATGAGAGCAGTACTCCATACAAGGGCGGATGAGGCCCTTGTATAACTGGAGTAACTGTGAAGAGGAAAAAAGTCTCGCAGTCTAAACAGAACTCCCAGTTTCTTTGAGGCCGCCTTAGCAACCGTTGTGATGTGAGGTTTCCAAGACATTTTTTTGTTTATGTTAAGGCCAAGGATGTTTATATTGTCAACAGGAGAGACGAGAGAACCGTCGAAAGAGATAGGAAAGTTAGAAGGTGTCTTAGAGAGGGAGATTTGAAGAAGTTGAGTTTTTAAAGAATTGAATTTCACAAGGTTGAGACGACCCCACCCGGAAATTCTATCCAAATCAGCGAGAATAGAATCGGAAAGATTAAGACGAGAGGCAATTCTAGAAGTAAAAGAGGGAGCAAAATTGAAATGAGTTGAAGAATGAAGGGTCGAGTCATCGGCATATGAGTGAATAGAGTTAGATGTGCAGGTGAGAAGATCATTAATGAAAAGTAGGAATAAAGTAGGAGATAAGACAGAACCCTGAGGAACACCACTATTGACAGAAAAGGAAGAAGTCGCCCCATCAACAACAGCCGATATTGAGCGATTTGAAAGAAAACTAGACATAAGTAAGCAAAGAGAAGGAGGAGGGGAGCTTGGAGAGCAGTGACGCGTGCCATACCCGGTCAAATGCTTTGGATATGTCAAGCACCACCACGCAAGTCTCCCCGTAGTTCCTAAGGGCGGAAAATCATAAATCGGTTAAATAGGAAAGTATATCACCAGTAGACCTCGAACGCCGAAAGCCGTACTGGCGATCGGAAAGAAGAGAATGAGATTCCAGATGGTCTAAGAAGTGAGAGTTAAGAAGGGTTTCAAAGATCTTAGATAGAATACAGGTGAGAGCTATAGGGCGATAGTTAGAAGGATCAGAGCTGCTTCCTTTTTCGGAATAGGTTGGAAATGTGCGTGCCTTCAACACTGAGAGGAAAAGTGTTAGTATCGAGACATAGAGAATATAGTTGAACGAGGGGCGGGGATAGCACGGAAGCACACTCCCTCAAAACTCGGGAGGAATGACCATCTGGGCCACCTGCCTTCCTAACGTATTGATCTCAGGAGCCCATACACCCGATCATTTATGTAAACACAGGTAAAGACATAGGACACCTGAGAGGAGAAGGTGGAGGAGGAAGAATGCCAGAATCGTCCAGGGTTGAGTTAGAGGAAAATAGGAGGCCGAAGAGATTGGCCTTTTCAGTTGGAGAGTTAGCAACAGAGCCATCAGATCGAATAAGAGGTAGCAATGCAGATTTACACAAGTTGTTAGAGATGTTTTTGGCAAGAGGCCAGTAAATTTATCAGTATGAGAACCAAGGAGGTTAGCACACTTTCGTTGATGAAAGCCCCATTTGCTCGTCGAAGAGTATCCCTGCAACGATTTCTAGCTGAATAAAAATTAGCGAGAGTGATAGGAGAACGAGAATTTTTCCAATCCCGATACGCGCTGTCTCTAGCCTGAATGGCCAGAGAACAAGCACGATCGAACCATGGATTATGAGGAGAGAAAGATTTAGTCGAAGAAGGAATGAACCTGCTCATCCCGTCAACGATTACAGCTCCCACCTTAGTGGCAGAAGCCGAAGTGTCATCAGAGTCAAAGCAGTCATTCCAATTATAGTTAGCGTAGAAGCGACGCAAGGCCCCCCAATCACCCCGATCAAAGTGCCAGAAAAAAACGCATAGGGCAGGATGGAGCTGTTGGAGAGAAAGTATTAAAGTTAA
>JABUQX010114233.1:12500-15000 GCA_015478945.1 Trachelipus rathkii | reverse complement strand
TAATGTGTATCGAGGTCATGTATGTGTTGTTTTTTCCTGCGTGTGAAGTCTATAGTTTCACCGTAATAGTTACTATTGCAGGTGTTGCAGGGGATTTTGTATAAACAGGGGGGATTGCTATTTTTTGTTTTTGGGGGTTTTAACACTTTCTTGATTAAGATATTGTTTGAAGGGATCAGACGTATGTGTTTGGGTAAAATGTTTTTTATGGGATGTGTGTTAATGTGTGGTATGGGGAGGTGGGTTTTTTGTTGTATGTTGTCTTGAGTTGTGTTGAGTTTATAATATTTTTTCCTTTTGTAGGTGTTGTTTATAATGTTAATAGGATATTTTAATTTTAAAAAGGTGTTTTTTATTAATTGTGTTTCTGTATGTAAGAGTGCAGGGGAGCAGATTTTAAATGCACGGAGGTATAGGGATGAAAGTGTACCTGTTTTTGTGTTGTGTGTGTGAGCGGAATACCAATGTATGTAGGAAGGATTGGATGTGGGTTTTCTGTAAACTGTGAAAGAGGGTTTAGTAGTATAGTCTGAAATTATAAGAGTATCTAGAAAAGGGATAGTATTGTGGTTAGAGGTTTCCATGGTGAATTGTATGTCAGTGTGTAGGGTGTTGATGTAGTTGAGGATGTGTGTGGGATTGGTTGCGTGAGGTACGGCAGCGAAGATGTCGTCAACATACCTAAGCCACACGCATCCGGAAAGAAGTTGATGAGGAAGAATGTAATAATGTTCAAGTAACTCCATGTAAATGTTGCTGAGCATGGGAGAGAGAGGGGATCCCATACTCAGTCCGTGTTTTTGTTTGTAAAAAAGTTTGTCGAACTGAAAGTAGTTATGTTGTAACGTGAGTAGGATAAGTTGTTTAAGAATAGAAAAGGGGTATGTGAGGGTGATATTATTGTCATTTATGTATTTTGTTAAAAGCTCTAAAAGATGAGGTACGGGGACAGAGGTGAAAAGTGACACAACGTCATAACTAACAAAGGTGTGGGTTTTAGTGTTGAGAGATATGGTTTTGTTAATGAAATCCTCTGTATTTTTTAAGTGGGATGTAGAAATAGTGCCTAAGAGAGGTTTTAATTGTTTTGAAAGCCATTGTGCTAGTTTATAAGTATTACTATTAGTGTTGGATATGATAGGACGAAGTGGTGTGTTTTGTTTATGTGTTTTTGGTATTCCGTAGAATTGTGGTATGTTTGTCATGTATGCTTTTAGTTTCTGTAAATGTGGATAGTTTTTAAGTATGGTAGATAAGGTAGAGTTAAATGTGGATTGGGATGTTGAGTTGGGATTTTTTGTCAGTTGTTCATACGTAGGTGTGTTGAGTAGTGTTTTGCATTTTGTAATGTAATCAGAACTATTTAAAATAACTATATTACTACCTTTGTCTGCCCTGGAGAGTACAATGTTTCTATTGTTCTTTAGTTGATTCAATGCAGTGTAGAATTTTTCTGGAAATCTGGGAGATGTATCCATGGCAACGGTGGTGAAAATTATTCCTTTAAGTAAGTCGGTATTGCATTTAGGATTCCTTTCCGTCTTCTGCCAAGTTTCGAAATCTTGTACACAACGGGGCCAGGGGTCTCTATCTTTAAGGGCAAAAGACAAACCGAAACTGAGTAAATCTTTTTCATCAGATGTTAATCTATATGTAGAAAGGTTCAAAATATCGGCTGTGTCTGCTTGAGCGTGCCAAATACTTTGTGCGTAGATTAAGTTAAATTTTCTTTTTAAAGATTGAGCTTTCAAGAAGGCTGCTTCTTCTTTCTCTGTGTGTGCTCTATTGATCAATTCCAAATATTCTTCAACTGCCAAAGGGTACGAAGCAAACCAATGATTCTGAAACTGATGATAAAGCCTAGTAGATTGCTTAAACTTAAATTTACGACAGATACAAAAATGCTTTGATAGCTACCAGTCTTAAAAAACAACAGTTATTATTTATAAAATGCTGTGCAAGAAACTTAGTGATCCCCAAGACCATGATTCCAAGAACAGTAGAAATTAACTCCTCAGATCCATTCCCCCAAATATTTAGACAAATACTTAAAGAAAAAACGGAAAAAATAGCACGAGAGATAAAATTTAAGTTTAAACAATCTAATAGTGCTTTATCATCAGTTTCAGAATCATTCCTCTGCTACTTAGGGTACATTGATTAAGAATATATAGGAGGTATATATATATATATATATATAAATATATATATATATATATATATATATATATATATATATATATATATATATATATATATATATATATATATATAGTATATATATATATATATATATATATATATATATATATATATGAGAGAGAGAGAGAGAAGAGAGAGAGAGAGAGAGACAGAGGGGGAGGGAGAGAGAGAGAGAGAGAGAGAGAGAGAGAGAGAGAGAGAGAGAGAGAGAGAGAGAGAGAGAGAGAGAGAGTCTAATGAACCCTATTGAATACATTCAAAACAGAAACCCAATATTAAACTAAAAAGCATAAAGAAC
>JABUQX010114233.1:0-5000 GCA_015478945.1 Trachelipus rathkii | reverse complement strand
TATTATTGGTAAACAATTTAATGGCTCAGTTCAAACCTCATTAGTAAAATTATTACTAAACTTATTGTGTAATTTACCATAAAAATGTGAAAAGTGAAGGATGAAAAATAAGAGTTTAATTATATTTAAGAAATGTATGAAATGTAAAGTATAAAATTGATAATAGTTTAACTAAAATTCAAATGAATAAAAAAAAATTTATATTTATATTAGGCAATCACTTTAGAAGTATTGAGCCGAGATAATAATCTTCAATGATGATGATGATGATGATGATATTAATGATAATGATGAAAATGAAGATAATGATAAAAATAGTGATGATGATGATAATGGTTAGCAACACACACACACACACACACACACACACACACACACATACAATAGACACAAATAAATATTAATATATATATAGATATATATATATATATATAAAAAACCGTATATATATATATATATATATAAAGAAAAAAATAGGTATATGTAAATAAACATATATGTATAAATAAATATATATATATATATATATATATATATATATATATATATATATATATATATATATATATATATATATATATATATATATATATATATATATATATATATATATATATATATATATTCGGTATATATAATGTTATATATATATAAATATATATATTGATATACTTAAATAGTGATATAGAGTGAATTATTATATTATATATATATATATATATATATATATATATATATATATATATATATATATATATATATATATATATATATATATATATATATATATTCTCTGGGTGGGGAAAGGCCAGGAAACCACATGGAATCCACTAGGGTTAGGAAGTTGAAATAAAAAATTTGTTAAATCAAGGGCTGACATGAACCAATACAATGCGTTTCAAAGTGTTTGAATCATAGGAAGTAGAGAAAATGGAAGAAGTCTGTTCCCTACTTTATTTGTTGTGTACACGTAAGAATGGGCAAAGCTGTCTGGGGTCGTAGAGTTGGACAGAGAAAAGATGAGAGGATTAGAGGATTATTGCATTAGAGGATTAGTAGATTAGAGGATTAGAGGATTAGAGGATTAGAGGATTAGAGGATTAGTGGATTAGTGGATTAGAGGATTAGAGGATTAGTGGATTAGAAAATTAGTGGATTAGAGGATTAGTGGATTAGAGGATTAGAGGATTAGTGGATTAGAGGATTAGAGGATTAGAGGATGAGACTCTGTAGATTGAAGGAATCTCACGAGATCTCATCAAGGGAAGTGTTTTTTGCGATTAACGAGTTCGGAAGAACAGTGCCTGTTGTAATAACGATAGTATAATTAAAGTGATGTCACAGTTTTACTACAGGAAAGAGATTAAAATTAAAAAGACGATAAACTTCGATTAATCTTTTTCAAGAAAGGTTGCGTGAGTGAAACCACCCCCAAATATGCCAAGCATATTCCATGCAAGAACAAACAACGCTCGTACACAGCAAGCGAGTACGGTACGTAGCAACTGAGGCTGTGCGAAGAATTTCTGACGACGTCACAGAGGGTCAGAATTACCAACCTTATAGAAATTTGTTTAGTAAAGGAAATAATTCGATCCTTTCAAGAAAGATTAAGAGGGGAGGTAACTACCAAGAATGATAAGAAAAGATGAAAACTTGATTCACTCGATTTCCAAGATATAGTCGTACAAAATATTTTGTCGGGATGATATATAAAGAAATTGAGTTTTAAAGGCATTGAAAACAACCATTTAGAAATTCGAGAAAGATCAAAGATCAGTTCTCTCAAGGACGTCCTAATAGCAACGACTATTTGAAGTTGAGTGTGACGCCCTTTAATTAAAGTGAAAAGTGAAAGAAATAAAGAAAGTTGGAATTGCAAAAGCAGTGCCCTTGCAGTGAATAACGAGAGAACTTGCAGAGTCAAACCAAGGTTTATTATTTTTAGCTGAAGAAAAAGAATATGGAATGCAGGACTTCATGAAAGAGAATATTACCTCGATTATGCAGCATGCACACTCCGAGATGCCCCTCCGGTACCCCTCCGATATCCCTCTGAATACCCCTCCGATACCCCTCCCATACCCCTCCCATACCCCTCCTACCGAAACAGTAATCATTTCAAAAGAAATCAATTGGACCAGTTAGCTGCACCGGAGTGGCAAAACCTTTCCTACCGAAGATATGAAGAGACAGAAAGGGATGCAGAGATGAGGTGATCGGAGGAACCCATAGATGAAAAGAGTTTTTCAGTTTAAGGATAAGAATTGGGAGTTTAAAAAGGGCAAAATATATTGGGTTTTTTTTCCTAGACGATTAGAGATATGGGTAGAGATTTTCACCATTTGCTCAAGGTTGTTCTGGAAAGAGGAAATGGAAGGCAAAATCACCTATTGTTCTTAAGAACTCTAATAAGGTCATTGAAAACCATTGAAAGCTATCCACATTGATGATTTTGGAGAAAGAAGTAAAACATGCTCCGTTTTTGGGTTTAGATAATCAAAGAATTCATGATGGTAATTTGAGTTATCAAATAAATAAGCAGAGCAGATGAATTTAGAGTAGATTGGAAAGAGAATCTACGAGACATCGATGAAAATTTAGAAGACCCCAAAGCATAAACAAGCGAACAAACAACATCATTGTTATTACGAGAAGAACAACGATATTTTGTTGAAAACTGAGGATAGAAACAGGAAGGGAGAACTGAGTATGGTTTACTATCAGAACAATTAAACACCTGAGTTTCTGTTAAGAATAAGAGGTGAGGTCAGGGAGAGGAAAAGTGATGTTCAACATAGGGGAAATTAGAATAGAGGCGCGAATGTTGCAAAAATAAACGAAGATAGTAGAAAGTGTATCATAACTTGCATGCAATTCCATGACTACACAAATTCCACCACAGGAAACCGTCAACTTCCATATGGTGATGAAGAGAAGGGTGGCTGATTGGT
Organism: Trachelipus rathkii; assembly: GCA_015478945.1. Taxonomy (NCBI): domain Eukaryota; kingdom Metazoa; phylum Arthropoda; class Malacostraca; order Isopoda; family Trachelipodidae; genus Trachelipus; species Trachelipus rathkii. The sequence continues at coordinate 2,046 of JABUQX010114233.1, read as the reverse complement.
GGTTTTTCTCAAAGCTTTGCTAATATGTATCGATTTTAAAATTCCAAAAATAGAGTGTATTATGTGCGAAAAAGAAGTGCATACTGGTCATGCTTAAAAGAACTACTGTGTAGGAATAATGTAAAAATGAATGCAAACTGGAAGAGCTTTTGAGCATCGGAGTGCAAAGATATATATATATATATATATATATATATATATATATATATATATATATATATATATATATATATATATATATATATATATATATATATATATATATATAAAAATATATATATATCTATATATATATATATATATATATATATATATATATATATATATATATATATGCTACATATATATATTTTTAAAGATGTAAATATATATTTTATTTTGTATGTATATATATATATATATATATATATATATATGTATAGATATATGTATATTTATATAGTATGAAAGAAAGAATATATATATATATATATATATATATATATATATATATATATATATATATGTGATATTTGGTGATAAAGGATGAAGCTTTTATGCAGTCAAGGGATAAAGAAGATTTTCTACTGAATTATAATAGTGACAACGATGAAGATTTTCTTCACATGGTTATAGGGCGACAGGGCTAGGATCCAGCCCTAGTTACCAATCTTGCATTATTTTTGCTGGGGCCGGGGCCGGGGCTGGGGCTGCTCACTTAGCCGGGGTTGCCAGCTGGGTTGGGGATATATATATATAGCTAAAATTAGAAATGTAAGTCAAAAACACTGAAAGTCTTAAAACTGAGGATGAAAATTAAAGTATAATTTTAATTAATTAATAATTTAAATTACAAAAGGAATCCATTTAATTGATCCAATTGCAATAAATTATTTTCGAAAGAAATTCTTTGAAAATAATTATTTTTCTAGAAGAATAAGTTGTATTAAATATATATATGTATATATATATATATATATATATATATATATATATATATATATGTTATATATAGTTATATATATATATATATATATATATATATATTATATATATATATATATATATATATATATATATATATATATATATATATATATATTTATATATATATATATATATATATATATATATATATATATATATATATATATATATATATATATATATATATATATATATATATATTTTTTTTTTTATTATTTTTGTTTTTTTATATATGTTATTTCTATATTTTCATATAGATATTGTGATAACTATTCATATATAACTATATAATATATATATATATATATATATATATATATATATATATATATATATATATATATATATATATATATATATATATATATATATATATATATATATATATATATATATATATATTTAAGAACTACTTTGTCGTAGTGATATATTTACTTTAGAGAGGAAGCCCTTGAATTCTTTTTTAGTATTATGCTTTACTGTCACTTCATTTTATTACTAAATGTACACAAATTAAAAGCATTGTTAAAGACACTTTTTTTTAATGAAATAAATTTTAAAAAGGAAAGCTAATTTTCGTCCTGACACGCGAGACCTCTTCAGGCTAAGGGACTGGATTTCTTTCTTGATCTTCATCAGTTTAAGTGTGTTTCAGTTGGTCTGCTATTTTCTTCATGGTGTTGTTGAAATATTTTGATGTTTTCAGATATTCATTTTGTATAAAATCTATCCTAACTTCACCGGGATGCTTATTGTAGTTGTTACTATTATAAATGCAAAAGGATTCCATCATTTTGCGATGGTTCGTGTGATTGATATTTCTGATCATCTTTATATTGTTGATATTGATAGAGTGGCCTGTTTTACCCCTACGCCTTTATTAAAGCTGAATTTATGCTGTCCTTTTGCAGGTCATCTGTGTTGATTTTTTCTTCTTGCAAATCTATGGTTTCACCTATATATGTTTTATTGCAAGTATTGCAGGTGAAGCGGCGCACGAACGAAAAGCGTTTCACGATAATGCGAAAACGGTTCAAATTCCTGAACGGTACCATACTGAACGAAGTACCGATAAGAGGC
>JABUQX010114232.1:7500-16411 GCA_015478945.1 Trachelipus rathkii | reverse complement strand
CACGTGCTTTAGCGCTTCGTCCAAATAAAGTTAAGAGTGAACTTCTTTAGGCGAAGGGGGAAAAATGCTTTTGAAGTCAAGACTTTTCTTCTAATGGAGGTCGACTCCGCCGGAGTGGAGGGGAGGGGGATGTCCTTGATAACAGTATTTTTCTTTAACCACTTTGGTGTTAGAAAAAGAAAGAAAACTTACAAGAAAATAATAATAATAATAATAATAATAATAATAATAATAATAATAATAATAATAATAATAATGATAATGATAATGATAATGATAATGATAATGATAATGATAATGATAATGATAATGATAATGATAATGATAATGATAATGATAATGATAATGATAATGATAATGATAATGATAATAATAATAATAATAATAATAATAATAATAATAATAATAATAATAATAATAATAATAATAATAATAATAATAATAATAATAATAATAATAATAATAATAATAATAATAATAATAATAATAATAATAATAAATGAATAGTAATATTGAAACCACTTCAACCTAATCAGTTATATTTTTGGTTTGAATGTGTTCTTAGCAAGTGTATTTGGTTACAAATAAAATTACCCTAAAACTAAATGAAGACTCTATCGTTTCAATGTTGCAACATATATTTTATTTTGTGTAGTGTTGAGGAGAGCTTTCAGCTCATTTAGAGAAATTGTAATGAACTGGAGGATTTCCAGTGTTTAATCCCATGGTGTCAAGGAATTTGTGTTTAAATGAAGAGAAATAAGTTAAAAATATTTTAACAAATTATATTATAAAAATAAAATATGAAGGATAAGGAATTAAAAAAATTTGGATTGACATATCCAAAGAATATCTTAGAATATAAACAATTAAGTTTTGAGATTTTTTATATTCTTCTCAAACACCATAACTTTTTTTTTTTTTTTTTTTTTTTTTTTTTTACATGATACCACCACTCACGGGCATTCTTTTCAAAAAAAAGAGGCAAAAAAAATAAATAAATAAATAAAAAAAAAATTAAAGAAAAACAAAAATTAAAATAAATGGAAAGTAAACCCACCCTGTCCCTTGCCTAACGCAATTCCCTCAGGTGGGCGCAGACGCGGGACTTAAATAGAGGAAGATTGAATATTGCAGGGAAAATAGAAGAAGGCAAGGAGTTCCACAAAACAGATGTGGCTGGAAAGAAGGAGGTACCACAACGAGTGATCCTTGAGTCTCCAATATTCACACAATTTTCATGAGAGAACAAGGCACCTCTTGTGTTACGAGGGCGACGCAGTGGTGGAGGAATGCGAGAGGTCAATTCTCTCGAGCACCTGCCGTTGTAATACCTATAGAAAAGAGATAGGGCACCAACGTCACGACGCAGAGAAAGAGGGTCAAGGGAGTCAGAAAGTATGGGACAGTTTATAAGCCTCTTAGCCTTAGCTTCAACTCTATCCAAAAGGAGGGTGGAACCGGATCCACCCCAAATGTGGGAACAGTATTCCATACAGGGGCGAATAAGACCCTTATATAACTGGAGTATCTGAGCAGAAGAAAAAAATTCACGCAATCTGAACAGAATTCCCAGCTTTTTTGAGGCCATTTTAGCAACCGATGTGATATGAGGTCTCCAAGACAATTCACTATTTATGTTTAGTCCAAGAATGTTTATGTTGTTTACAGGTAAGACATTAGAGCTCTCAAAGGGGATAGGAAAGTTGGGAGGTGTTTTAGAGAGGAGATATGAAGAAGTTGAGTTTTCAAAGAGTTGAATTTCACAAGATTGCGGTTACCCCACTGAGAAATCCCGACCAGATCGGCTAGAATTGAATCAGAAAGCTGTAGATGAGAGGCAACTCTAGATTATTTAAAATACGTTAAACAAATATAATCCATCGTTCTATGCAAATAGGTAACTCCCATAACAATAAATTTTTGAAACGATATGAGATAAAAAAAAATAAAAACAAACTACCAAATCACTAATAAATTAAAATACACAGATTTAAAATTTGCATTTTGTCAAGTGAAACTTTTGGTACAAATAAATGCGAAAATTATTTCCGTGAATATATCTATTCAATTATTAAATTATTACACACTTGTAAAATTTAACGATCATTATTGAAATTTCATATCAATATATTTTCTTTTGAGAGATCAAGAATGCTTTTTATTTCCTCGTACAAGAGCTCTTTCGTAAAGTTTGGCAACCTCTTAAATAGATTACTAATGGAAAGAGTGTTTTCAGTCCTACAATACTTGCATGTGGCGGGGGGGGGGGGGAAAGGTCAAATTTTTTAAATTTGACAAATCAAGCAATATTTGCATAAGAAATAAATTTATGGATAAGAGATAAGCAGTACCAGGTTGAAGACATTATTATTATTATTATTATTATTATTATTATTATTATTATTATTATTATTATTATTATTATTATTATTATTATTATTATTATTATTATTAAACCTGCCTATTTTTGATTCCCAATTTTCGACATTTGCTCGGTAATTATTATACAGCAACATAAACCACCTCAAAAAAACTCGCTGTGGCGGGCTTGCCAGACGTTCAACAAACAAGCTTAAACGCTTGCGTTAAAGAGGAGCGCAGAGACGTATGATTATTATTATTATTATTATTATTATTATTATTATTATTATTATTATTATTATTATTATTATTATTATTATTACTGTATTATATAGTAATGATATAATGTGAAATGTTTATCATCATTAATATTGTTAGTTTTAGTTTATTACTGTTATTATTATTATTATTATTATTATTATTATTATTATTATTATTATTATTATTATTATTTATTATTATTATTATTATTATTATTATTATTATTTAGGCTCAATGGACGAAAACGTCCCCTTAGTAGCCATTTTCTCTTCTATTTATTCCTATGCATTAATATCATTATGTAAGCATAACTATGTAATCCATGGAGAGAATAAAGTATTTTTTGATTTTTTTTTTTTTTTTTTTTTGATTAAGATGGAACTAACATTTATGTTGTTTTTCAAAATTGCAGAAAAAGTGGGAGGAAGATTAACCAGAAAGATTGTTGCATTTTCCAAGGAGAATAGAGTTCTTATTAGTGTTATAGATGATAGACAATACGATTCATGGAAGAAATATAAGTATCATGAGAGTCTGAAGTTTGCAGAAGACGTTAATTATACCATGAAATCGTCATTGTAAATCTTTGTTGAAAGGAAAGAGAATGATATGTAATCCTCCATGCACAGAGAAATCACCTACGTAATGGGTACAGCGCAAAGGAAGTCAAGGAAATACTACCTGAAGAAGTTAGACTAGTTGGCGGCACCGGTTAAAAAAACGTGTCCTTGCTGTAGGCAGGGTCTTTCTTGCCGAAAGATTGAAGAAATAGAAGTGGATACAAAGATAAAAAAGGTTGATCGGAGGAACACAGAGGCTGAAAGAATTTACCAGTAGAAGAAGAAAGATTAGAAAAAAAGAAAATTTCAAGAATGCTGGGATCATCTTAAAGACCTTCAGGATGAAGTTAATGACCATCTTCATATATATATATATATATTATATTATATAAATTGAAATAATTAGTTTTACTTTACTTCTTTTTTTTTTAAATTTACTGTTTATTGGTAAATAAATTTAAGATTTTTTATTTATTACGGTGAGTATAATAAAATTTTTATATATTAATAATAATTTAAATTTTTTTTATTTATTTAAAATTTTATATATATATATATATATATATATATATATATATATATAATAAAAATTATATATATTCTTATACTTTATATATTCTTGAGATATATATATATATATATATATATAGTACTTATATATATATATTATTATAATATATATATTATAGTATAGTATATATATACTATATATATATTACTTATATATATATATATATATATATATTATATTATATATATAATATATATATATACCTACTATATGAATATTTAATATCCATGATATATATATAATATATATCATATATAGTATATATATACAAAGTAAAGGAGAATGTAATGGCGGGGATTCTTAAAGGCGATGTATTTTTTTCTATTTATCTGAGCGATACAATTTACACTCACAATTTTTCCTCAATCATCTAAAAAATCTATTGTTATTACGTAAAATAGTAGAACGGACAAATATATATTATATATTAATAATAATATATAGACGTAATATATAATATATATTATATAACTATATATATATAATATATATATATATATATATATATAAATATAATATATATATAAATTATATATATATATATATATATATATATATATTATATATATATATATATTATATATATATAATATTAATATATATATTATATTATATATATATATATATTATATATATATATATAATAAATACATTATATAGTATATATATATTTTTTTTTTTTTTTTTTTTTTACTTTACAAGCATCCCACCGGCGCACGGGCTAAGCCTATTCAAAGGAGGGGGTGTTAAAAATCAAACGAAAATACTATCAACTAACGCAAATCACGCAGAGGAGCACAGACGCGGGCTTTAAAGGAGGGAGCATTAACTTGAGTAGAAACCACAGAAGACATGGAAGAGAATTCCACCAGAACAGAGCGGTGGCAGGGAAAGAATGGAGGCACCACGCGAAACTAGTCTGACAGTTGCTAATATCAATACAAAACTATGTGCCGATACAGCACCCCTTGTGCTTCGAGGGCGTCTTAAAGGTGGTGGCACGCGAGTGGAAAGCTCCCTCGAGCACTTGCCGCGTACGGTACCTACTATAGAAAAAATATAAAGCACCAACATCGCGCCGCCCAAAGATAGAGGGTCAAGTAACCTAGAAAGAAACGGACAGTTTATAAGTCTTTTGCCTTTGACTCGACCCTATCCAGAAGCCGGATGAGAAACCTGAGCCCCCCAGATATGAGAGCAGTTACTCGCATACAAGGCGGATGAGGGCCCGTTTGTATACTTGGTAGTAACTGTGGAGAGGAAAAAAAGTCTCGCAAGGTCTAAACAGAACTCCCAGTGTCTTTGACGCCGCCTTAGCAACCGTTGTGATGTGAGGTTTCAAGACATTTTTTGTTGTTTATGTTAAGGCAAGGATGTTTTATTGTCAACAGGAGAGACGAGAGAACCGTCGAAAGGATAGGAAAGTTAGAAGTAAGAAGGTGTCTTAGAGAGGGAGATTGGGAAGAAGTTGAGTTTTTAAAGATGAATTTCACAAGGTTGAGACGACCCCACCCGGAAATTCTATCCAGATCAGCGCGAATAGAATAGAATCGGAAAGATTAGACGAGAGGCAATTCTAGAAGTAAAAGAGGGAGCAGAATTGAAATGAGTTGAGAATGAAGGGTCGAGTCATCGGCATTGAGTGAATAGGTTAGATGTGCAGGTGAGGAAGATCCATTAATGAAATAGTAGAATTAAATAGGGAATAAGACAGCAAACCCTGAGGAACACCACTATTGACAGAAAAGAGGAAGACGTCTGCCCATCAACAAACAGCCGATATTTGAGCGATTGAAAGAAAACTAGACATAATAAGCAAAGAGAAGGAGGAAACCCAAAGGAGGGAGCTTGGAGGAAGCAGTGACGCGTGCCATACCCGCGTCAAATGCTTTGGAAATGTCAAGCGCCACCACGCAAAGTGGGTCTCGCCGTAGTTCCTAAGGGGGGAAAACCATAAATCGGTTAAAATATGGAAAGATATCATCACCAGTAGACCTGCGAACGCGAAAAAGCCACGGACTGGCTGATCGGGAAAGAAGAGAAATGAGGACCTCCAGATTGGGTTAAGAAGTGAGAGTTGAGAAGGGTTTCCAAGATCTTTAGAGAGAATACAATGGTTGAGTTTGAGAGCATATAGGGGCGCATAGTTAGAGAGGATCAGAGGCGGCTTCCTTTTTTTTCGAATAGGTTGGACAAATGATGCGTGCTCAGGCCAACACTGAGAAAAAGTGTTAGTATTGAGACATAGAGAATATAGTTACGAGGGGAGATGCCCGCAGTCGGTGCCCAGCCCACAAGAGAATATAGATTGAACGAGAGGGAGGGCGCAGCTCGGAGCACAACTCCCCTCAAAACTCGGGGGGAATGCCATCCGGGCCCCCCGCTTTCCTAACGTTCATTTAGATCTTCAGGACCCGATGCACACCGATCAAATGAATCAACAGGCAAAACATTAGGGACACCTGAGAGGCGGAGAAGGGTGGAGGAGGAGAGAATGCCAGGAGAATCGTTCTCCGGGTTGATGTTAGAGATGGAATAAAATAGGGATAGGCGAAGAATTTGGGCCTTTTCATTCATGTTGGAGGACGTTTAGCAAACAGAGCCATCAGAGTACGAATAGAGGAGGAACCAGGTAGTATTCTACAGAAGTTTGTTTTAGGTCGTTAGAGATGTCTTTTTTGGGCTAAGGAGGGCCAGTGAAGGATTTATGCCAGTAGGGAGAACCAACGGAGGTTAGCGGCACTTTCGTTTTATGAAAGCCCGCTTTGCTCGCTCGTGAAGAGTATCCCTTCTTGCAACGAATTCTAGCTCTGAATGAAAATTTAGCGAGTAGTTGATAGGGAGATCACGAGAAATTTTTTCCACCGCCCGATAAGCGCTGTCCATTGGCGAATTGCGCCACAAGAACAGGGCAGAATTCGAACCGATGGATTATGAGGAGAGAAAGAATTTAGTCGTAAGCAAGCGAATGAACCTTGCTGCATCCCGTCAAGCCGATTACAGGCTCCCCACCGTAGTGGCAGAAGCGAAGCGTCATTCAGAGTGTTAAAAGCAGCTCATCTCCACCAAGTTATAGGCTTAGCGTAGAAGCGGACCCGCGAAGGCCCCCCTCCCAGCACCCCGACATCAACAGTTGCCCCAGAAAAAAAACGCATAGGGCAGGTGGAAGCTGGTTGGCAGAGAAAGTATTTTAAAGTTAGAGACCTAGAAGGCGTTTGTGGTCAGATTTATACAATAGGGAGCGAAGGGTAGTGGATTTATAGAGAGAGCGGGAACTGTGAGTTCTTGACAACAGTAGGTGCAATATGTGGTTCAAGAATTTGGTCTAGGACCGCATCCGGAACGCCTTGTCAAGTATTGTACGGTATCTTGATTGAGTTGCTCCAGTCGTTAAGAATGCTGAATGATTTCCGGCCTCCTCCCCACACCTACAATCGAGTGTATGAAGACGGACCCCAAACAATCAGTGTTGTTTTGTTACATTGAAATCCCACTAAAATAGAGACCTCAGTTTTGGTATGAGAGATATAACAGCTCCGTGAGAGGTTGGTAGATATTCAAAGAAAGAGTGAAAATCTGTTTTCTGTAGGAGAACAGTAGCAGAAGCACAAGATTATTCTAGTTGAAGGAAGAAAGATTTTGAGCAACAGAACATCGAATAGGAGATTCGAGATTCACGAGACGTGTCACAGGAGTATTAATGTTAACATAGGCACACACTCCACCCTTCAGACGCAAATTTATGAAATAAGTATATATAATATATATATATATATTTATATATTTAACACAATCACCACATATACTAATATATTTTTAAAAATATTTTTAAAAATTTAAATAAAAATTAATTTCCCAATATATATAATTATATAATATCTCTATTATGTAACAAATGTTTATATATATATATTATATATATATATATATATATATATAGTAATACTAATATATATATATATTATATATAATATGAATATATATAATATAATATATATATATTATATAAATATTATATATATAGACATTACTACTTATATTATAGATCCATATATATATATACTATATATATATATTATATATATATATATATATAATATATGTTATATATACTTATATATATTACATAATACTATATATACTATACTATATATATATATATATATACTATATATACTATATATAATATATTTATTACTTATTAGCTATAAAAATATTACTATACTATAGCTATATTAATATATTTATATATACCGGTAATTATATATATATATATATTATAGTGAGGATCTATACTATATACTAATAACTATAGTTAATATATTTATATATAATATATATATACTATATATATATATATATATAATATATATATTATATCGAATGAAAAAAGAAATTACTTGCGTATTGACATTTAATTTATAAGTATGATTACTAATAACGAATGTTATAGCAAATTTTACTCATGCGTTCATGAGTGTGTGTTTGCATGTGTACAGGCGTGTGTGCGCAATATTATGGCGCATGGCGGTGCAAGACAAATCAACAGAATTACTGTCACATGTAATAAGAGAATCAAGCAGGTCCTTAAGCCGCGTCCAAGCATTGGTGACAGCGAAGAAGAAAAAGAAGAAGCAACGAAACAAAAACAAGAAAGAAATGGCGGAACGAGGAATGTATTAGAAGGGGAAAAGAGGGATAGGGGGAACAGGGTTTGAAAGAGAAAGGGGAGACTGAAGACTCCCCCAATCATTTCCCTCCACGTCTGAGGGATTGAGGTTGGGTTTTGGAGGGTAATGTGAAGTTGCGAGAGACAGAAGGCTGGAGAAGAGTTTTCTAAAAAACTTTTGAACAAAAACAAATATTTCTCATCACTACACAGACAGGCTTTTTTCTTTATATATACTACTATATATATATATATTATATATTATTTAGGGCGTCATATATACTAATACTATTAAATAGTATAATATATATATATACTATTATACTATTATTATATATATATTATACTATATATATATATATCATATAGTATCTATATAGATATAGGTGAGTATATATTTAATACTAGGTGCTATATATATTATACTTGTACTATATTACTATACGTATACCCTGAGATATATACTAGCTATAGGGATATATATTA
>JABUQX010114232.1:0-2500 GCA_015478945.1 Trachelipus rathkii | reverse complement strand
CAGCAACAGGTAACTTTTTTAAGGAACATGGAGCATCAAGAAAAGGTTCCTCGTTGTTGCTTCAGTGTGAACGATGCTTTAGTACGGCAATAATTTGTAATAAAAACGTTCTTTAAAATGTAGAGGTAGCCTGTCTTTCTAAAACCCCTCTCAACTTTGTCCCGTTTAGAAGAATGACGGAGAGAAAGTTTTGTTTGAGAAAATCAACTACAGTGGCTTCTGGAGTAATAGGGAAGGATAAATATCAGCCGAAGAGAGAGAGAGAGAGAGAGAGAGAGAGAGAGAGACGTAGAGAGGAGACGAGAGAGGGGAAACGAGAGAAGAGAGAGAGAGAGAGAGAGAGAGAGATGAGAGGAGAGAGAGAGAGAGAGATCAACTGAGTTATGAATTATCTTTTTCCTGTTAACAGTATTTTATTTCAATTCTTTAACTTTTTATCATTTCATCAGGCTTGGAAAAAGGACATAAATTCCGAAAACGTTCTCCAAATTTAATCATTTCTCACTATTTTATGTTTGATATATATCATATATATATATAATATAGATAATATATACTATAAATATATATATATATATATATTATATACTATATATAATATATATATATATATATATATATATATACTATATATATATATATACTACTCATAATATATATATTATATATATAATATATATATATATATATAATAGTATAATTATCGTAACAGTTCACATCTTCAGAGCTTTGCAATTATAGCGGAGTAACTTTTCAACAATGTTCCTTCCTAAGGAACAAACTTGATCGAGGCCTTCACCTCAAGACTTCAAAACACCACGTCATATATACTATATATATATTATATACCATATATAATATATATATATATATTAATATATATATTATATTATATATATATATATAATATATATTATATTATATATATATATATATATATATATATATATATATATATATATATATATATATCATACTTATATATATATATAATTACTATAGGACCTTAAGTAAACTGTGGTCCTCAAAATAATTTAGTATTGGAAAGGTTGTAATAAATTGTTTTATTTTAGTAAAGCAAAAATTAAAAATTTGATTTGCCTAGTTAAAAAAAGAACTTACTTCTTTATATTTTTTCAGCTCTCAAATTGTATTAATTTTCAAATTCATTTATTTAATATTTTAGTTGATTATATTATATCATATAATATACTATATATATTATCATTATATATATATATATATTATATATATATTATAATATATTATATATATTATATATATTATATATAATATATAATATATATATTATAGATATATAGAATTGTCAGATTTTTTTAATGCTCACAGTATGTAGCTAGAGACGGCAGGTCCTACAGTAAAAAAAATTATATATATTTTGAATCAGCCGAAAATTCTAAGGATGGGATTTACCTTTTTTTTTTTTTTGTTTTTTTTTTTTTGAGTGAATAGTAATTCTATTTCTTTCTCCTTTACGAACAGGCACATACCCCCACGCCACAACACGCGCCCTAAACCGCAATAGATTGCGGACTACCGGGGTCTCTCGGCCTCCGGTGGACGACGGGGCGGACCTAATCACCGCCCCTCCGGGAGATGGGTCGCCGAACCCCCCGCTCTCTTTCGGTCTCTGTGCGGCTCGCTCCGACGTATGTAGCCTATCCTAAGCGCTGTATCGCGCGCGTGTGCACTCCGACCAGTGCACCGCTCTCGGCCGCGCGTCTCGAACTTCCTCCCCCTCTGTCCCCGTCGGCTCCTGAGCCCCCGAGAATCTTGCTGTGAACTACATAATTTTGTTTTTTTTTGTGTGAAAATTTATTAAGTTATTGTTTAGGGGGGCTCGAAGGCCGCACGGGGGAACAGAGGGGGGAATGTTTCAACCCGCGAGCGGATCGGTCGGTAGGAAACCCCCGCGACACCAAAGGACCAGAAGGACGGGGGTTTCGGGAAGACCATCCCCGGAGGGGGGGATTAGTCCCCCCCGTCGTTGCACCGGAGGAGGCCGAGAGACCCGAGCCTGCACTCCACTGTTTGCGGTTCTACTCCCTAGGGTATTCCTTTAGTTAAAAATAAATAAAAATTACTTCAAAAAAAAACAAAAAAAAAAAAAAGAAAAAAAAGTTTAAATCCCACCCTTAGAATTTTCGGCTGATTCCAAATATATAAGTTGTTTTTACTGTAGGACCTGCCGTTCTCTAGCTACATTCTGTGAGCATTAACAAAAAATCTGAACCATCTATATATATTATATATATATATATACTTAGTATATATATATAGTATATATACTATAGCTATATATTATATATATATATATATAGTATATATATATAATATAATAGATATATTACTATATATATATATATCATATATAGTAATTATTATATATATATATATATATAATCTACTATAGTATAGTATATATAATAAAACTAAAAAATTAAATAATTGATTTTGAAATGACATATCTCGCGGCTGC
>JABUQX010114231.1:5000-21094 GCA_015478945.1 Trachelipus rathkii | reverse complement strand
TGGATGGTTGTCGGTTGGTTAAGCAGATGAGTAGTGGTAGTGTGTTTAGAAGAGATCGACCATGGCTGGAGACTGAAAAAGTGAATTAAACCAAGGGAATGCTTGGAGTAGAGGGTGCTGGGTGTGGCAGAAAAGAAAATTCACAGGGTGGATGGCGTGGCTGTATGAGAGGGTATGGTTGTGGGCTTTGCCCAGGGGATGAACCCCACATTGACGAGATACCATAGGGAGAGTCCGTCTCAGTCTCGTGAACTCTAGGGGGAATTTTTCTGACTAGGACGAGTTCTTACTTAAGTGTATAAAGGGGACGGTAAGGGTTGGCTTTTTTTCGACTTTCGTCATGTTCTTCTACTATTTTTCTGTTCCAGTGCATGCTACGCATATATATATATATTGTTTAAAGCAAATAAAACTTACTATTTATTTGTATATTCGACGACGATCTTAATGTGCATCTCTCAACACTTCGACTGTAGATGTTAATATATTAATGTGTAGATTTTTATTCTATTTCTTATTCTTCATTATCATTTTTCATTAATCTTCTTTTATTTCATTTTTTGTGATCCTTTTTATTTTATTTTGTTATTCTTTATTTTTTATTTTTTTATTTTAATTTTTAATAATATTTAAATAGTATATTTCATCTTACAAATTAATTTATTTTACTAAATTATATACAAAGTTTATATCTAATTATTCTAATAATTTTATATCATCTTTTCTGAAAATAAGAAAAGATGATTAAAGGAATTTATCATTCTTCCGCCTCTCTGCTTCTTCAAATTTGTTTTTTGTCATCTTACATTTGAAGAAGTTCTTATTTGTTGTTTTAATTTCATTTTCATTTTTCAATCTTCTAGATACATTTTTCATTTTTTTATTATGTAATTCTTTGGTGAATATATCAGCAAATTGATCATTACTGTTTACCCATTCTATTTTTTGTATTTCTTCATTATTCAAATATTCTCTTATTGCTGAAATAATAATCCTCATACTTTTAATTTTTGATTGTCTTTCTGACATTAGAGTATCTACAAGTGTCTTACTATCTGTTCTTAAAATTATAGGTATATTCATATTAGTAATTTCTTCCCACATTTTTTGTATATATAATGCTTGTTCAATACCTTCTAACAAACTATTTGCCTCTGCTTGTATGACTGAATGATTAACTTTCTTTGATTTATTTGATTTCCACATTATGGGTATCATTTTTCCTTTCTTATCTACAGCAAATATAATACATCCTAGTTGTGTTTTATCTCCTTCTCTATTAGCAAATGATGAATCACAATATGTTATGAATTTCTCAATTTTCTCATTATTTATTTGTATGATATTTAATTCATTTCTGTATTTTTTATCAATCTATGAAGTTCTTTATAGTCTTTAATTCTGGGTTCTTTTTCTCCTTTGCTCATTTTACTAACTATATAAGCTAATCTGGTCTTGTATTTCTTGCCATTCAATTTAATTTTCCTATTAATTGTTGGTATTCCTTTACTTCTCTTTTATTAGGTTTCTATTTCTTTTGTTTTTTATTTCATTAATTGTAATCTTCTCCCAGTAACTTTTTGATCCATTATTATCATGTTTTCTTCCTGATATAATTGAACTCTAAATATTTAAATGATTCTGAACTACTTTCTCCCTATTAAAATGTTTTTTAATTTGTTTATTATATTGTTTTCCAAATTTTTTATTTCCTACCCATAAAATATCATCTACATGAGTATAATAATCCTTCTATATTACTTGAATCTTTCTTTATAAATAGTGTTGGTTCCATTTTACTTTGTTTTAGACCTAACTTAATTAATTGTTTTTTCAATGATAAATACCACATCATAGCAGCATCTTGTAATCCATATACTGTTTTATTCAATCTCCAAAGTTTACCATTATCAAATTCTGGTGGTGGTTTTAGATATACTTTTCTTGTTATTGTATCTCCTTGTAAGTATGCTGCTGAAATATCCATAGCATTTATTTTCCATTTCTTTTCTTGAGCTATGGTTAGTATCATTTTCATTGCTTCAGATGAAACCGTTGGTGCATCTGTTTTTTCCTTCACGGTTTCTTCATATCCTTTAGCTACCAATCTAGCTTTAAATTTTTTCTTGTTATTCTGTAGTAATTTTTCACTAATTACCCATCTTACATTAATTGCTCTTTCACCTTTATCAGTTACTTCTTCGAAAACCTTGTTCTTCTTCCAATTTTCTATTTCGATCATTTTTGCTTGTTTAATTTCCTCATTAGAATGATTATAATAACTTTGATTTACCTCTTCATCTTCACTATCTATTTCATCTATTATCTCCTCACTTTCATCCAATGACTCTCTCTTCTTTTTCTTCATTTTCTATTACATCTAATTCATATATTTTTCAAATTCTTTCAAATCTATATCATATATTCTATTTGTATTCAAATTGCGTATGTTATAACATTTATTATATTTTTTACTAGTTGCTTTGCCAGCTCTACTAATAACATAACAATTTAATATATCTTCATTATTCTTTAATTTCATTTCATAATATTTACCAGTTTTCACATTTTTTGGATCAACTTCTTCATATTCATCAATTGATGTCATTTCTTCTTCTTCATCTTCAGTTTGATTTTCATTTTCATTATCAGTCTCCTCATCCATAATTTTTGACCATATTATTTCTTCTGTATCATTACCATTCTCGTTTAAATTATCTATCATATTTTCATTCTCTTCTTCTTCATATTCATCCTTTTCATCTTCTTTATCTTCAATTTCTTTATTATTTACATTTAATATACTTTTTTGAATTCTTGTTGAATGAACTTTTGATACAGCTCTTAAAGTACCTCCATGTTTTACTATGATGGTTTTTCCATCTACACACATTATTTTAGCTGGTCCTCTCCATTCTTTATCAATGTTTCTTTTATAATATACTTCTTCACCTATATTTATATCTTTTGACATGTGTTCTCTTATTTGACTTCTCAATGCACGTTTTATTTTCTCTGAACTTTCATTTTCTATATGAATTTTTCGAGCTTGTTCTATTGTTTCTAATAATTCTTTAATCATGTCATCAGTATCTCTCTCTTCACTTATTATTACGTTATCACAATCTACTATGTTTGGTATTCCTATATTTCTTCCAAAAACAAGTTGATTCGGTGCATATCCCAAGTAATTTGTTAGTCCATTCTTAGCAAATATTGCCCATGCCATACTATTCTTTCTGTCATGTCCTTCCTGTTTTAACTTATATAATGATTCTTTAAGTAACCCTACTACCTTTTCACATAAACCATTACTCCATGGGCTTTCTGCCGCTGTACTCATTAATCTGATATTCATTTTTGTAGTAAAAGTTTCCATATCTTCATTTTGAAATTCTCTTCCTGCATCAGACATAATGCCTTTAGGACTTCCAAAATAAATAATCCATTTTTCAATTAACTTTTCTATAATTTCTTTACTGGTTTTATTTTTTAACCATACTGCCTGTGTATATCTTGTTGCATGGTCTATTATTACTAAAAATTTATTATTCTCAAATTCTCCCACATCTAATTGAATTATTTCATTAAACTTACTTGCTAATGGCAAACCTACCACAGGTCTTGGTGGAGTTTTCATATATTTTTACATATTTCACATTCTCTCACAATTTGCTCCAATTCTTTTCTTATATTGTTCAAAATCCTTCTTCTTGCTTGTTTTTCATTGCATTTTTATTGTTTAAATGAATTTTCCTATTCCACAATGGGCAAGCTATCTATCATAGCTTTTCAATTTTTCTTTTCTATCTTCTTCTTTTGTCAATTTTCTTTAAGTCTGACGATCCAACATGTTTTAGCTTTTGTTTTGTTAATAACTCTTCACAGAGATGTCTCCTTCATTATCGATATTTACTTTTGTAGATTCAGTCTTTTAAATATCAACAGTTTCCATTTTCAATATTAATTACCATTTATTCTTTTCATAGCTGTTGCAGTAATAAGGAGGTATATCACCCTCTATTACATTGATTTTAAAATCAAAACTCTCTTTCACTTTGATTTTACAAGACAATAATATTTCTTTTAATATTTATTCTTTTGTGTATCTTTTATATATTGTAATTCATCATCAGTTAATCCACTAATCATTTTTAATCCTAATTCTCCAATTACTGTCTCTATACTACCTGTATCTATAATAGCCATTACATCTTCTTGATATTTAATTTCTTTAGAGTCATTATATTCTTCATTATTATTGAAAAATGTTCTATTTATTTTTCTGTCTACTAATTCTCTTTCTAATCCATTTATTCTTTCTTCTTTTTCTGAATCAATAATGGAGTTAATTTTTTCCATATATTGTTTTTCATTATTTTTCTATGAAAAATATAGATTTAGTTTTTTCTTCTATTTGTTCATTTTCTTTACAATTTTTCATTATGTGTCCTTCTTTTTTACATTTCCAACACACATTATTATATTCTTCATTCCAATAGCAATCTTCTGTTTTATGATTATTCCTTTTACAAATACCACATTTATTAAAATTAAATGTTCTTTCTCTCCAGTAACATTCATCAGTGTTATGATTATTGTATTTACATATTGTACAGAATTTATTATTATTATACCAATTTTCATTTTTAGTGTCTTCTTTTTCCACTATTTCACATACTGATTCCATCATATTTACAATTGATTCTTTAGTTGTTATAAAAATATTTGTTTTAATTCCTTCAATCTTATTTATAATTAACTTTCTTTCCATGTCCTTCATATTAGAGTTAATCAATTGATATGAATGTACCTTTTCACTTATTTTAATATCATCCATTTTTTCACAATCTCTTTTTGCTTTATCATATCTTGCTACATATTCTCTGAAAGATTCTCCTTTTCTTTGTTGCATATTCAACAATGTTTGTACTTTAAGATAACTTTCTTGTTCTTTATTTCTACTATATCTTTCTTTTAATGTATTTATAATTATTTCTACTCCATTTTCTGTCCATATTTCTTTATCATTTAAGGACATAATTACTTCTAGTGGTTCACCTGCTAAACCTCCTATTATTTGTGCTATTTTAGTTTTTTCTTTTTCTTGAGATACTTCTCTCATATTTTCTTAATCAATATCTTCAAAAGATTCTTCTTTTTTTCCACTAAATTTAGGTGTTATTAAATTCATTTTTTCTTTCTTCATTTGTTTCTCTTTTTTTCTTTACTATCCATTAGTTCCTTTATCATGTTAGTTAGGTTTATCCAATGTTGTTGATAAAATTTCTTTTTGCAGTTTCTTCCTCTTTTTGCATTTTGTTTGTTTAGTATAATAGATGTATTTTTTTATATAAAATATTTTAAAAAACAAATAAAACTCATATTTATTTGTATATTCAACATTAATCTTAATGTGCATCTCTCAGCTCAACACTTCGACGGTAGATGTTAATATATTAATGTGTAGATTTTTATTCTATTTCTTATTCTTCATTATCATTTTCATTAATCTTCTTTTATTTGTTTTTGACTATTCTTTTATTTAATTTACATATTCTTTATTTTTATTTTTAATTAAATTTTTTAATAATATTTAAAGCATATATTTTATCAAAATGTATTATTTTACTAAATTATATACAAAGTTTATATCTAATTATTCTAATAATTTTTGCTTAATCATAACTGAGAAAATAAGAAAAGATGAGTTAAAGGGAACTATCCATATATATATATATATGCTTATATATGTATATATATATATATGTATACATATAAATAACCTATATATATATATAAATAATATATGTATATATATATATATATATATATATATATATAATATAATATATATATATATATATATATATATATATATATATATATTTATATATATAAAAATATACACACAAAAAAAAAATATATATATATATATATATATATATATATATATATATATATATATATATATATATATATATATATATATATATATATATATATATATATATATATATATATATATATATATATATATATATATATATATATATATATATAAAATATTTTAGGGAAGTTCACATATCTGGAGGATCAGGTTTGACTAGAAGGCCTGATGGTCAGCCATGATATATGAATATATTCCATCTGCAAACAAAATCATAGTGAGTTCTTAACAGATTTTATTAATTTATTTTTTTGTTTAAAATGACAAGGATGATCAGTAGTAGTGAGTTAAGCATTTCATGTAGTGGTGGTTAAGTTTTTCATAATATTCACTGTAAACCTTCTTGTACACAAATCTTAAAGATTTGCAGTTCTCTTTTCTTTTGTAAATTTTAGACAATTTGCCATTTTCAATTGTTTTGGGTTTGTGTTCATGGTCTGCCACGTTAAATGTTAGTTTAAAAATTTTATGGTTTTAATTCAACTTGAAAATTAGTTATTATACACATTCATATTATATTGATTGTATATATCACATTAGATACATGTGCATTATCTTGAAACCAAATGCCATATAATTTATATACTTTAATCATGCTCTAGTTTAAAATACTTTATTTAACATAGGACTCCTTGCTTAAATGGTTAAATTCCTTGTACACTAAGCTCCATTCTATTATTCTCAATATTTTTACTCAGTCTGAACCATCACATGTTAGAAAAAAGAATGTTTCTTTAATATTTTATTTCTTCAAATTTCTTTTCAGGTTATTCCCATATCCGATGGCAACACTACTTTGATTCTAAAAGATTTGTGTCTGGATGCAGCTACGACTCCTTCATCTACGATTAGGGTGAGTGTAGTACTTATTCCAAATCTGTAATTGAAAACTCTTGATCTTAGGTTATGCAATATATTTGGCATTATTATTATTATTATTATTATTATTATTATTATTATTATTATTATTGGGCTAATAGAGCGTACGCGTCATCCCATCAGCACTTTTCAGTTAAAAATATTATTATTTTATAATTTTAATATTGTAGAACTTGGTAACTTTTTTTAACTGAATATATTTCATTTTTTTCCCATTTCATTATTATTATTTATTTATTTATTTATTATTATTATTATTATTATTATTATTATTATTATTATTATTATTATTATTATTATTATTATTATTATTATTATTATTATTTCTTTCTTCATCCTTCCTTCACTTGTCACAGATGTGAGGTTGGGTGCATAGCATGCACGGAAATAGGATAGTTAAGTAGAAGAGCATGATGTAAGTGAGAACTCGTCGCAGTAAAAAAAATCCACCCTAGGACTTCACAAGACTGGTACGGATACTGACTGTGGTATCTCGTCAATGTAGGGTTCATTCCTTGGGCCAGACCCTTTCTCTCTTTCTTAATCTTTCGTACGTCCTTCCAGAAGAGCATCCTATTCTCTTGTAAGTCTCCATTCTCCTTCTTTCAAACTGCATTTTTTCTCTCTCTCTCTCCTACGTATTCACCTTTTAGTCTTCCTTTTTTCCTCCTTATTTATTTCCATGCACCTTTCTTTTGAGAAATCATTGACTTTTAGACATTCAACCACTCTCCTTTTTACTTTTAACAGCTTGCATCATATCTTCATTTCACTACTCACTATTGACATTCTTCCTTCTTACTTTAGCACATCCACATATTTCTCTTGCATGCTATAATATAGGCTTCGCTGGTGCCAGTTTGTTCATTCAACAGATTTACTTTCAAGTGGTCTCTCATACTTTTCGTTATAACCTTGTTCACATCACTTCTCACTCTTAATTCTCCAATGCTCCCCACTTTCTTCCTTATCTCTTTACTTCCCATCCATGCCCCCACTAACTTAATCTTACATAAAATAACATGATCTGATCTGATCTTCCCATCCCCATTCCCTTTACTAATTTTTAACGCACATCACATGCTTCAAAATTTTCACCAACACAAAGTCAATCATACTTCTCACTTCGATACCATCTGTACATATCCAACTCTCGTTTACTTACTTTCTAGTGTTCGAAGAAAGTATTTCTTACACACATACTTCTCTACTCAAAGAAATCAATCCACTTCCTACCATTCTCATTTTCTCCCACAACTCCAAAGGCACCTGTTCTACAATCTCTTTTTCGATTACCTACCAACTATTCAAGTCGTCCAACACGATTAATCTGAAGCCCCTACTACCCCTTACAAAACTATTATTATTATTATTATTATTATTATTATTATTATTATTATTATTATTATTATTATTATTATTATTATTATTATTTCTATAGGTGTCTAGTTTGGGATCTCTAGACTTATTTGTAAGAGACCGACTCGAACTGCATATTAGTACCACAGCTGAAGTAGTTGTACAAGATACATTTGGTAATCATATCCCGTATCACACATTAATGAGTCTTGTCCCTCACCCATACTCAAATATAATAAGCGTAAGGTAAGATTTTAAGACTGTATGTCAGTCGGACTTTCTCAGTTTTAGTATCTGGAATATATATTGTCTTATTAACTGGAGGGAAAATACTTTTCCCGTATACTAGTGCATTTATTGTCTTGGACATTTTTACTTACATGTAACTATAATTTTCACATTTTATTGTTAGTGTATTGTATGATAACCTCAATTCTCAGCTCATCTCCAGCGATCCGTGCGTCGCATGATTCGTACGTCTGCATACTCTCTGCCTCTCGATTTTGTTTGTCCTCACTCTTTTCTAACACTCTCGCTCGCGTAGATAGACAGTGTCGGAGTTCCTTAGTCACATGTCCTCTGTTATTAACGTCTCACAATATATTTTAAATATACCACACATCGGTACTAGGCGCTGATGAAGTTATATGCTTCTTCATGCCATTGCGCGCGCTAGTTTCCTAGTCTTTCCGACTATCACTCAACCTCATATCCATCTAACTTTTTCTCTCTTCCAGCTTATCGCTCATTATATCTACTCAATCAATTACAGCTGCACATTCCTTTCCTCATTTACTGTTACTAAACCTATATCTCGCCGATGATACATTGGTCATAGGTATTCCCTTCAACTACCGCACTCACCTCCTCCTCTCTCACATCATTCTTCATCCCTCCTCATTTCCTCGGTTCTGTTAATATTCTGTCTCTGTATGGTTCATGCTTTCCATCACATGATATTCCTCTCAACTATAGCTCTCTCCGAGAACATCTCTATCTCACTTCAGCACTGCCGAATCGATACTCGCTCCTCTCGATATCTGCATGCATCGTCTCGAGTTGCTTCACAAATGACACTCTAGCATTTGCCACTAGATTCCAGCATCTTTCCGATATGAGATCGCTACTCAGTGTGTACATACAATGATGAGGTTCCCCGTTCAGTACTCTCTCTTCCCCCTAGTTCTACTTACTTTATTCAATCTTCTACTTGAGCATATCTCACGTCTAAATGAGAGAGTTCTACTAGGCTCTACCTTCTCTCAGCACGCATCGTACCAGATCACAAACTACTTACACGTGGAGACTTATATTCTTATTTGTTACTCACTCCATATTTTACCATTTTCATGTCACATCCACAATAGTTTACGCACTCATGTGAGAGCACTACAATTCTAAAAATCAACAGCATATTGAGACAGTCTGTATCACCATCTATTCTCTTTATATCTGTCTCATTCTATTTATCGAGTGATATTCCCTATCATTCATTAGCTCTCTATGACACTCTCATATCCTCTATTCACGCGCGCACCTAGTAATCCCTCTCTCCAACACATAGTTATTTTCCTCATAGGACAGAATTCGAATTCGCTCTTCATGCGTCTCTCACGGATCCGCTCGACGGTCTACAAGACATCTACTCTGCTCCATAGCTCTCCCTGGATCCAGCTTTACCTCTTCTCTCTCGCGCACTCATTCTTCATGTTTTTAGAATTTAACAGAAAACCGTAGTTCTATATCTCTTCATTCTGGATTATCTTACCGCTTCATCCCGTAGCTGTTCCTCTCCTCTCTCTGATCCTCCGCCGCTCTTACCTTCTCTCCTCTGATCTAGCCAGCTCTCTCTCTTTCCAATTCTAGTCATCCTGCTGCCTTGGAAACAATCACAAGCCGTCTTTAGCAGAGTGATGTCTTTAGTGTTAAGCGGTCTACTAGGCATCGATTGCCTAAGCTACATCGGCGATATCATCATATATTCCCAAGACGTAAGGTCACATTATAAAAGTCTATCAAGAGTTTTTCAAACACTGAGAAGGAGCAATTTTAAGATCAAGTTGGAAAAATGTCAGTTTTTCTAAAGAGAGATTATATTTTGGATTTTTGATATCTAGACAAGGATCGAAGTAGATCCAGAAAAACTAAGACCTTAACCCAAGATCAGAACACCTACTAGTGTACAGAGGACGCTCAGTTTTAGGTTTCTTCGTTTCAGAACGTAATGCTGGATTTTCGAGAAGTACCGCAGAACCATAACAAAATTACTAAAGAAAAACAACTCTTTATATAGGTCAAAGAAACAAGAAAAGGCATTGAACAAAACTAAAGGATTTCTACTAGCTAAAATCTATAGTACAGTATCAGATTTTAATAAAGAATTTATAGTGGTAACGGATGCATCCATTCATGAAATATGAGCAGTACGTAGCAAGTGAGAATGAAAAGGAGAAGAGCTTCCACGCGCTTTTGCACAGCAGAACTTTGTCAAAAGCTGAAAAGAATTATGCACTGACAGAGATGGAACGCCTCGGAATTATATTTGCACTCAGAAAGTTCTAAAATTTAATATATGGATATAAAATAAGAGTAAAGACCGATCATTCTGCCGCCAAAAAAAAAAAAAAAAAAAAAAAAAAGGAAAAAAAAAAAAAAAAAACAAAAAATTTTTAAAAAAAAAATAAGGAAAAAAAAAAAAAAAAAAAACTTAAAAAAAAAAAAAAAACACTATCTATATTTTCTAAGAAAGGGACTGATCCAACGGCAAGATTAGACCAAATGGTCTTAACAGATCAGATTTCACTATCATTTGCAACTAATAAAAAGGACACTAAATACTCATTGCAGACTTTCATCACAATACCTCACTGATACAGGAGAAAGAGATGAAGAAAAATAAAAAGCAGAAAGAAAGAGAAGAAGAAAGACTCAATATGATAGAACATAGAAAGATAGAAAATAAAGATTGAAGAACAAAGACAGTAATAAGAATATCATAAAGAACTCCGATAATAAGGATAATAACAAAGATATTACTGATAATAACAAAGATAAAGATAGAGATAATAATAAATATAAAAGCGAAGAAATTTTAACATTAGATACAACCACTATTGCAAGAGAACAAAAGAAATCAGAAGAAATGAAAATAAAGTATGAAAACTTGCAAAGGGGTAAAAAGATAAAAGGGTTAAAATTCTTTAAAGATATGATTTATATAAAGGTAAAAGAAAATTACAGAATATGGCTACCAAAATCTTTAATAGATATAGCTATAGACATGACCCATTCAATACAAGGTCACAGTGGCACAG
This sequence comes from Trachelipus rathkii, assembly GCA_015478945.1. Lineage (NCBI taxonomy): Eukaryota > Metazoa > Arthropoda > Malacostraca > Isopoda > Trachelipodidae > Trachelipus > Trachelipus rathkii. The sequence continues at coordinate 9,592 of JABUQX010114231.1, read as the reverse complement.
TAAGAACTTTAGAAAAGATAAAGAGGAGATATCATTTTCAGAACCTTAGAAAAATAGTTGAAGATTTCTGTAAAAGCTGTCATACATGTCAAGAAGCGAAAGGTCACAAGCCTAGAAAGGCTAAAATAAAAACTTATCCCCTAGTGGAACAACCTTTTCAAAAGATTGCTATGGATATTATGGGATCACTTCCACCATCCTCAAAAGGAAATAAATACATACTCGTCTTTAAAGATCAACTTACTCGCTATGTAGAACTAGCCGCATTAAAATCACGAGACAGTGAAAAAATAGTAGATGTTTTTATCAACAGAATAGTAGTATGTCACAGTTTACGGATCAAATCCTGAGTGATAACGCTTTAGAGTTTGTTGAAAGCTTTTGAAAGTGTATGCAGAAAAATTAAGATAAAAAAGTAAAAATAGCAGCTATCATACAAATTCTATGGATTAGTAAGAAAACTAGTTACGCTACAATAGCAAACTTTTAGATGCTACGTAAAGAAAATCACCGTGATTGGACCAATAACTTACCGTTGCCAAGGCATTCCATAAAACAACACCTACAAACAAGCAGTATTAATAGCCACATTTCTTACTTTTACAGATACATGAAGCGCATGCCTTGATTTTACCATCTGAGCTTGATAAAACCTAAAGAGATAAAGCAAAGAGAAGATCAGAAAATAGAATAATAGATATATATATATATATATAATATAGTATATATATATTATCATATATATATATATATATATATATATATATATATATATATATTAATTATATATATATATATAATACATTAATATATATATATATATATTATATATATATATAAATATAATACTAGTATAATATATATATATAAGATATATACTATATATATTCATATATATATATAATATATATATATATATAGATACATATATATATATATTATATATATATATATATATATATACTATATATATATATAATATATTATATTATATATACTATATTATTATATTATATATATAGACCTATATATATAAAATAATATATTATATATATAATATTATTATAATAGAAATTAAAAAATAAGAAGGCAAGGCAGAATAACATTAGAAAACGAGGTTAAGAATATTCAACCCAAAAACAGTAAAGGTCACAAAGATAGATCAATAAAGATAGGAGATTTAGTATGCACTCAGAGAATCAAATCAGCACATTTATCATTAAAGATGTTTAAGAAATGGAAGGGACCATTCAGAATCGAAGGTTACGGTAACGAATTCGAAACAAGTAACACTTATATATTAAGAGATCCGACTTCAAATAAATTATAAAGAATACACAACGATAATTTTAAAATAGCTAGAACACGAAGCAGAGATAAGAAAACTAAAGACAAAAAGAAACCTTCAGACATGAGACAGAAGAATAATAAAAACCTAAGAAAAAGGATCCAGAAAGAAAACAGGAATCATAAAAGATCGGAGGAATGAAACGATGAAAATTAAACAAGAGTAATATATATAGAAACACCCACAAATAAAAACAATAATGAAATAGCAGACAAAGAACTACAAATAAATAATGATAATGAAACACCTGAAGCTGTAGTTGAAAACGTAGAAATAAATGAATTAGTAGCAGAACCAACACAAGATATTGAAATGCGATAAGCTACGATAGAACAAGAACCAATATTCGAGAAAACAAAGGAAATACCAAGTAATGTTCAATAAGCTATAGCATTACCTATCGAATTATCACGACCCGCAGAAGAATCTATACGAAAACCGCGAGGAAAAGAGAATGATCTATCATACAGACCTAAACATCAATATACAATGACACAAAGATCCCCTGTACAAACAAGACAGACAACCTCTCGTACAGAAAGAACAGATCATGCAGCAAAAGATTTGCCAGAAAAATCTACAGATCCACCTGTAAGAAGAGCCAAATTTAAAGGTGTAAAAAGAGTTACCTTCAGCGATAAAGACGATAAAAGCTAAGGCAAAACTCAATTGAAAAAAAAGAGATAATGTTTAAAGATAAAGCAAAAATATAGATAGATTTTTTTTTGTAAATATTGATTATACATAATTTTTGTTTTTACAAACAACACAATTTTAGTTTTAGTTATACAAAACGGGTACACAATTAGATTATATACATATATACAATCAGAGTATCATAATTTAATATTAATATTAACACTAATCCTTTCTAATCCTAATACGTTTTCACAACCATCCCAAGTCTAACCATTAATTTAAGGAACCTACTATACTGCATATGATTTTATTTTGGTATAGATGGATGTTGATAACCTCACAACACCAAGGAGATTGTCAGATCTCACTGCAATCAAAGTTGGAGTTATGGTGGTCAACAACAACCGTTCCAAAGCAATTTTTAAGCGAAACCTCGCGAAGGAATGGCGTAACGAGAAAGCGTCACGAGATGTCTACGAAACAGAGATAGACACTATGGAAAGAAAATACATAAGGAAACAGAATGTGATAGCAAGACAGGTCAGTTCACATTTACAACTTCCTACAATATTAGAAAATTTTGTTCAATTATGGATAAAAATAATCGTAACAGGATTGATAGAATGGATAGCAACTAGAGTGCAGCATGGTATTTCAGTAGAAGTAGACGACATCGTAGATTTAATGGATGAAAATTGCTTTCATCATTTAGGCATGATTAAAGATAGAGAAATATTTATAAGAATTAAAAGATACCTACAGATCAATAATGAAGATATAACAAAGGTTCAAGTTCACTTAGAAAATTACCAAACAGGAGAATATAAAGGACATAATAGAAGACATTTATTAGATGATTGTTTGAAAAAGGGTAATGAAAATAAGTTATGTAGGATTATCCAAGAACTAAAAGAAGATGAAGAATGGGAAGAATTAGAATTAATAGCACAAACTAAAATGAAGGATAATAGAAATATCATTCGATCACTAAAACCAATATATCCCAACACTAAAACCATAGCTGAAATATCAAGAGCATTAACTAAGGCTGATAGACCAAGAAATATTTTATACTCATTAAGAAATGGTGATGAGTTAACAGGACATTTAGCAATTCTGCTAGAATGGCCTTATCAAAACTTATTCTACACAGAATGCAAACACATAGGGAAAAATTAGTCTATCAAGGAGGATTTAGTGAGATGTTAGAATTAATAATAGAAAAAATAATTTTTGAAGAAAATTATCCGACAAATTATAGAGATTTGTTGAAAATATTTTGGGACAACATAGATCCAGTTACTCAAAAGAGCATGGGTAAAAGAATTTCGCCAAGGATCTTATATAAATTGTTAAAGCTTACAAATATTCAAAAGGAAGAAGGAATAGAACATAAGATGATCAACGACATTGTTAATGGAATATCATTTACTCACAACAAAGATCTACTAATGTCAATGTGTATGCAAGCATGGAACATTGATGTGTTTGATATCCCACCTAAAACTAACATCTTTCATGACTGAAACAGATATTTACATACTGAAATGGGAACTGTTACCATCAACACATACAAATACAAGAGACTTAATAGGTATGTGGCTGCAGTTCTATAAAAGAAGGAACATCAGAATATTATTTAAATTTTTTGGAGAACAAATTAAAGGGACCACAATTTCTTACATCAACAAACGGAGTCGTTATTTCTTGAATTCTTTACCAGTAAGATGGAAACTATCATGGAAAGGTATAGAATGGACAGCGATGACAAGAATATCACACACTGAGAATTTCTCAATAAAATGAAGATTGTAATTCATTATCAAAGGAACATGGTTCGAGAACTCCACCACTTAGCAAAATATACAAGTATATAATTTTAAAAAGTAAAGAAAATCTAATATAATTTTAATTTTTAATATTTATTTCAAATAAGACATCACTAATTTACCACGTAAAACTCATTTTAAAATTTCCAAAAGGAAATAAAATTCTAGTTGAATTTCCCCAAGATTTTTGTAAATTTTATTTACTGAAATTTTTAATTTTTTCTGTTGCAATACTTTAATTTTATGGCATTTTTAGCATATCATAATAAATCGTTCATAAAACACTTACAATAACAACATTCAAATGATAACAACATTTTAGTCATCCTACAATACAATAAACTTGACCATTTAACCACGATTTTTTTTCCAATTTTTTTTTTACTCCAAGACATTACATCATTATACAAATATTTATTTGTACATTACATACCTACCTCAATAATTTTCCTACATACAACATTATCATTATTGTATCTATTTACAATTTCGAGCATTATTTTATCTATTTACAATATTCTATCTTATATTTACAATACACACGCACAATTAAATTTCTTTCAACATTGTGTATACCCATACGGCCGCCGATATTTTTTCTTTTTAAGGTTAACACGAAGGAAGAAATTGATAGTCGGGATAATAAAGAAAGATACAATCCAGAGATTTGAAATTAGACAGAAAGAAACGCCTTGTAAGCTAATATTCGATGAAGAATTCATGAGGATATTACAGCAAATGCATCACCAATTTCCATACTCAGTCACATTCCAAAT
>JABUQX010114229.1:0-24689 GCA_015478945.1 Trachelipus rathkii | reverse complement strand
AGGAAATATTTTTAACGTTGCGATTTGGGATTTTAGGGCGTGGGAAGGGTTTTTAGTTTTTTGGGTTTTTTATGGTGGTTTATTTATTTTCTTTTTCCATTCGTTTGCCCCACAAAGGAGGGATTAAGGAAGGATAATTTGGGGGGGCGATTGTTGAAGGGAGGTTTTGGATAATGGGTAGTTTTTTTAACTTTTATAAATAGTTTGTTTTCCTTTTTTTTTTTTTTCCTTATAATTTCTTAAGTATTGTTTTTCCAATTTATTTTGGGGGAAAATATCTTTTTTTTTGCATTGTAATTGTTTTACTGGATTTTTTTTAATTTTCAACAGAAATAGGGTTTTTTTTTTTTTTGGCAAGGAAAAATTTTGTTCGTTTTGTTTAGAGTATTCTCGAATTAAGTATTTAGTTGATTTTAATATTTTATTTTATTTTATTTATTTTAATTTTCTTTTATTTTCTTTTATTTTATTTAATTTAATTTACTTTTTTTTCTTACTTTATTTTATTTATTTTTAATTTAATTTATTTTTTAAATTTTTTTATTTTTTTGGGCCGGTTAACCAACGGGGGCCCAAACGAAAAGGGAAGGGGCGGGATTTCCATAAAATTAAGCCGGGTAATCTTCTTTCTTTTTTTTCTCTTTTTTTTCCTTTTCTTGGTTGGTTGTTGGGAAGAGGATACCGGGCTTAATTTTTATTGGGGAGGGGGATCGGTTTCCGTTTTTCGTTGTGGGGGGCGTTTGGGTAACCGTGGCCATATTAAAATTAAACATAAAATTTAATAAATAATTATATAATAAATAAAAATTAATAATAAATAAATAATAATATTTAAAGAATCTTTGTCCCGATTCTAAAATAATTTTTAACTTTTTACAAATAAATAAATTTAATACTAGGTTGACAACAGAACCAATGCCACAAAGTGGGAAATATGGAAAAGTGTTTCCTTTGCCAAATTCTTAAGATTTTCCTTTCTGTAGGATTAAAAATTTTGTAATTTACTAAATTTTATATTAAAAAGATATTTTCAAAAAATAACCTTGGGAAAACTAAAAACTTAATAGAATTAGGAGGGAAACGAAATTTAACCTTATTTTAAATGTTACACAACTACCTAAAAAAATTTTTTCCTCCTCCCCTTTTCCTATCGGGCCCCATTAATCCTCTATTTTCCTCTTTTGGTGCAACCCGAAGGTTGGAAAGGGGGGGGGGGAAAATTTTTTCCCATTCCTCAAAACTTTTCAAAACTTACCCTTTCCCCCCCATTTGCCTTGGAAACTAATTGGGCCCAACCGGTTAAAATTATTTTTTGTTCTTTTACCAATTGCATTACTTTTTATAAATACAATTTTGATTAGTACGGATTTAACAAAACACGTTTGAGGTTAAAGGGGAGGATTTTCTTTAAATTTTAATTTTTTTATTTTTTTTGTGTAATCCGTGCATGTTTGAAACGGCCACATTGGGTTTATTTTAAAATTGGAAAACACAGGAATGATGACTATTTTTAAAAGCCAAACGGTTATTCCGTTGTTTTTTTTTTTCATTTTTATTGGAATTTGTTTTTTTGTATTTTACTCAATGAAACGGCCAATAGGAATTATTTAAAATCTATAATATTTATTTTCATTATCGGGAATGGTTTTAAAATAATTTTTTATTTTTAATTTATAATTTTTTTCGTTTTTGTTGTTTTCAAACGCATTTATATTTTAAGAAAAAATATAAAATACGTTCCAAAAAAAAAATTTTTTAAGGGGAGGTTATTTTTTTTTTTTTTCTCGTTTTTTTTTTTAGGACATTTTTTTTACGATCTTTTCGTTTGACTTTTTTGTTTTCCGATTTTTTTTTTTATTATCCAAAAAATTTCTAAATCATTATAATTTTCACATAATTTGAAAATGAAAATTTTGAAAAAACTCACTATTTTTGCTGTCCTGAAACATTCTGTTAGTGTTTTTACGTGTATTTTAAAAATCGGGCAACCCGGAATTTGATAATTTTTAATTTTAAAATATTTTATATAAGGTTAATAAAAAATTTTTTCCTATTAATAAACAACTTTCCCGCGATATATTTATAATTTAATTATGATATTATATATTTTATATATTTAATATTTAAATATTATATTTTTAATATTTAATATATTATATTTTTTATTGTTTTGGCATTTTGGTTTGTGGACCCCGGAGGGACTCCCGGAAACATTCCTTTGAACTTAAATAAGAGAAGCTTTGTTATTTACAAATTATTATTTCTGTCGTGACGTTGGCAGCGATTGCTCAAAGAGAATCAAAAAATCCCTCACACTGGAAATCAAAAAAATCAAAAAGTGATTTTTTTCTCAAAAAAGTCTTCTCATAATATTAAACCCCATTATGGATCTCTTCCAACGCTGTTAATATATTAATAATATCCCATTTTATAATAAAGTTAAATAAAGTTCTGAGTAGGTTAATATTACCAATATAAGTGAGGTGGACTAGTGTCACCATACCTGTTGTATTATTATGTAGGGGGCTAGGGATATATTATATTTAATATATATATATTATATATATATATTGGGTAGTATTATATATATAGTATAGTAGTTTAGAGGGGTCTTTTTATCATACGTAGTACTTCATATATTACGAGTAGGAGGTAGATATATATAGTATGAGTTATCTAATAAATATTGTATATATTAATTAGTTTATTCCCTACCGCTCACTATTATTATTATTATTCGTAGTGAGGGGTAGGTAGTTATCTTTCGTGAGTGATATACTACTCTATATCAGGCTTGGTCTGCGAGTATCTATTTCGAAGATACAAGTTTACATTGAGTAACAAAGTACTCGTAGATTTGTGTTCAAGTACTCAAGTTATCTCACGCTACCAAGGGGGTACTTACGAAAAACGTCGCGGCGGGTTTCTTATATTGGTACTCTAATACTCCCCCAGGTATTATGATGGATTATATCATGGTAATAATAAAATAATAATATAATATATATAAATATGGTATCCCCCTCTACTTTTGTGTTTATTTATCGGTTACCGGTACCTTGATTCGAAGGTAGGGCTCCCACCTATATTGAGGTGCCGTTAGTATATTATAAAGTATAATATATATTAATTTATATATATATTTATATATACTATTTTAATTATTATTAATATATTAAATAGAATATTTAATATATTATATTATAATAATTTTATTATATATATATATATATTTATTATATATTATATATTATAATAATATTAATATTATTTATATTATTATAATTTATATATTATTTAATATATTATTATTATACTTATTATTATTATTTATATATTGTAGTTCTTTGCAGGTTGTTTTCCTTGGTGGCTCATTTTTATCGTTAATATATATTATATATTATATATTTAGTTATATATATATATATTTTTTATATGTATTATTATATATATTTATATATATTATATTATGTATATATATATTAATATATTTTTTTTTTTTATATTATGTATATATATTTTAATTTAATACGGATGCCCTATCATTTATGTAACTAATATAATTATTTATATTATTTATTTATATCATCATCATTATCATCACCCCATTCTTCTCCTCTCCCAAGACTGAAGCTGTAAGGGTGTGTCGTAGGACATGCACCTGGAAACAGTAATAAATAGTAGAAGAATATTTAAGCAAGTAGAAATGATTGGCCTCAGCCTCTATCCGCTCTTTATAATCGTTCTTAATTCCCGTGGGAGAACTCGTCAAAGTCATGAAAAATCCACCACTAGAGCTTAAACACAGCCGACCGCGAAAATGGTACCCTCTTACTATGACTTCTCGTCTCTCAATGTGGAAGGTTTCATTCCTTTGGCCCAGGTGGGTCTCCAATGGCAGTGACCTACCCTCATCAAAATACCTCCGCCATTGCACTTCTTGTTATGCACCTATTCTTCTCGCTTCTCCTAAACTCACATTCTCCGGTTCATTCCAGGCAGATTCTTTTCTACTCAATCCACTTTATTACTTCGGGTCTCCCATCGCGTCAATTCGCAAACACCAACTCACCCAACCATATTACATTCGGGTTTATCGGACCGACTATCATCCATTCCTTTTCACACAATAACCAAAATTATTATATAACGTACTTTTCATTTACTCTCATTTAAACCAATTTCTCCACACCAAACAACTCTCTATTACGTTCATTCCTCATTTTATCATTTCTTTTCACAATTAAACACGTCCCACTAAGATTGTCGGCAATCTGAACACATTTGTACTAGTATCTATACCTTTTTATTCCTAGTACTTATAGTTCTTTCTCTACTTACTACTATTTAACCGGGGTAAAAACATACCCCTTCATGTAAGAACCTACGCACTCAAGACTTAGTCACTACAACTCACCACAATATTCTCATGTGTGCACCAGCTCCACCTTATGTGCCATTCCAACTTTCTACTACGACTTCCTCTTTTCATTCAATCATATATATCTCCTAAATATTTAAAATTTAATTATATTGTTCTGCTAGCTTACATGCTAAAACATATTCACGGACGGCGACTGTCTTCAACTCTACATACCATTTATTAACCTTATCCTCTACATGATCTGCGTTTACTTGGTCAACCACCCCTCGACTTATACAAATCCCTTACCAATATATGCATCTCTACCAAGTCCTCTCAAACTCAATCTCTCCCGATTTTCCCACACAACACCAAAATCATCCGTCAAAATAATAGGTACTGAACCCTCCACATTTCTTCCAATATCTCAGATCATTTTAAACACTATCCCATTGTCTCCCCTACTCTAATTCTGTCAGTAACTCATCCATATACAGATTGGATCGCCAGGGAGACGATAGCACATCCCTTCTCACTTCAGCTATTTATACTTGGAAACCAATCACTTTCGACTCTATTTATGTTATTGGGCTATACATTACGGGTTCTCACTTATTTCGTTATGATACTATTTGATATCTATGTCAGAAAGGGTTACCAGCCGCCACCATATCACTCAGCTACCATGCCCTAATATTTTATGAGATTTCTCTCTTATTAAATCCTTTGTTTATAACGCTCCTGTTGCTAATCTCATATAGGGTATTCCTCTTAAAATACAATTATTATTTCTTCTCTCCCCTCATTATAATTATACATTAATCGTTTGTTTCAATGTAACAGATTTGATTCACACATCCTTACCACCTCTTAAACGCACCTTGTTCTTCCCATCACAAATCGAGTATACTTCAGTCATTTCGACCACTGTTGTTTTTGACCAAAAATACCAGCCATATAAATCTTACCCTACAACACTCAATAAACTTAAATTCACCATATATAATACTACAGTTTACTCTTATTCCCTTATCCCTTATTATAAATTATAGGTGTACTAATATGTTGCTCTCTCATTCCTCGGGACTTAACTCCTCCATAAACATACCTTTATGTTATACAACTTACCAATCATCCAATTCTCTCTCAGATTTTCACCATCTCGCCTCATAATATTATTTATTAGGTATATATAGTATAATATTAATAATAATAATGTGTTTATATGCAGTGACAATATATTACTATTTGAAATAAATAGATATTAATTATATATATATAATTATAGTATATATTATATATTATATAGGGTTTTTGTCGGTGAATCTGAAGAGAGTTGAGAGATTTGGCACAGAGAGATTGGTCAGGGTGTGTAAAAGGAGGGGTTTTTTGTGAAAGTAACGTAGATAAGAGTAGGTTATGTGTTGTGATGTTCGAGGACAGTCTCCTCAGAGTGTGAAGTTTTTTATGCTTACGAATTAGGTGGCCAACCTTATTGCATACCATGCCGCCCAAATTTCCAGACTGAGTTCATGATTGTGCGCTCTCTTCATTGTTATATATTATTATATATATATTATATTATTATTATTATTTATATATACTGTTTAGGATATATTATATATATATATATATAATACTATTATTATAATACATTATATAAATATTATTAATCAAATTAAATCTAGATATAGTATAGTTATAGAAATCTATATAAATATATATATATCCAGAGGTGGCATAAGCGCAAAATAAATAAGCGGCAAATAAGCGCAAAGCGCAAAAGGCGCAAAAGCGCAATTTTCCGCCGCTTTATGTAAAAATACGTGTTTTTGGTGTGGCGTTTGCCGCGAAAAATTTTTTTAAAAAATGTGCGCTTCGCATTTGTCGCTTAAACCAGACTTTTTTTAAGAGCGCAAATAGCGTCAAACCCTATGTGCGCGGTGCATATCTAAATAATTTGGCGGTTGTGCGCTCTATCTTAAATATTTTTGCAGGAAGCTTATATATACTATACTATATCATATTATTATAGTATAGTATATATATATATATAAATATTATATATTATATAATATATTTATAATTATAATATATATATAATAAAATAATATATATATAAATATAATAATCATTATAAGGTGAATATATATTTATATATAAAATTTTATTATATAATAATATATTTTTTATATGCTATTATTATATTATATTTGATATATATAGTTATATAAATCTTATTTAGGGTAGACTATAATATATATCTTATATATATATATATATATATATTATAATAATATTAATATATATATAATATATTATTATATATTTTATAATACTATAAAATATATATATAAATATATATATATATAATAATATATAATAATAATAAATATAATTAATAATAAATAATAATAAATATAATAATCAATAATAATAATAATAATATTAATAACATAATCAATATTATTAATTTATAAATAATCTAATAATGGGATAATGGGATTTGTAAATCTTCAAGTATTATTTATCAATAATAATTAATAATGATAAAAAATGATAATGATGAAAGACAAATATTTTTATTATTTTATTATTATTATTTATGGTATTATTAATTATTTATTATTATTATTATTATTATTATTATTATTTATTATTATTTATTTATTTTATTATTATTATTAATTATTTTATTTATTATTATTATTTTAAATATTTATATAAGCCAAGTTTACTAAGCCTTTATTATGGTTATTTTGTGGATCACTATTATAGAATTTTTTAGTGGCTTTTTTGTGTTTTAAATTTGGGATAAAAAGATATGATTATAAGTGCTTAAATGGGATAAAAAGAATTGCAAACGGTGAAAGTCGTCGATGTGTAACTCTTGCAATTATTGAGGGTGATTGCCTCCTGTACTTCTCGGTGAAAAAAAAAGCAGCTCAAGCTGACTTGAGAAGCACCAGTCAATCTCTAAACAAATAAGTAATCTCATAATTGGCCCATTCTTTTTCAAGTACTTTCCTGTCTGTCAAGGAAAGAAGGAGTAAATTGTGGGCAATAGTTAGTGATGCACATGGAAGATTGTGAATGCTTCTCAATGTTAAAAATAAATAACTCCTTACAGATTTTAAATTGGTACTTGCTTATTTTTACCTTTCCTTTAGATCCTTGATATTGTAGATATTGCAATTGAAGGAGTTTTCTATAAGCAAGGCCGGTAGCTGCTCAACAGATCAGTGAGACACCAGCTAAAAGGGCTTGTCAAAACCATCATTTTCTTCAGTCAATGGCGAAAATTTTTTAAATACAGATAAGAGAGCTCTTGAGTTGCTTTTATAAGAGCTACGGTAAGTGTTTTATTTTAACTTAATGAAGATGTCTCACAATTAACAGATTTAAAAACTAACAGAATACAGTCCATCAAATTAATATTTTCGAATTTTAATTAATTAAAACGTTTTTCATTTTTGTCTTAATAATAATTTCTCATCAAATATTTTTGCTTCTCTAAGACTTTCTGCTTACATGAGAGTTGGCTCAATAACATTTTGATGTTGGTAACTGAGATTTCTTTTTGTACTGTGATAATTCCGTCCATACTCCGTTGTAACTCTGATTTCCACCTTACCCCTCCATTTTAAGAAAAGTGATGAGGGATCTTTTGATGTCATGGCATTTAATAAGGAAGGCTGAATTTATAACCCAATTCACTTTTTATAAGTGATTCAGTTTATGTTTTGGCCATCAATACCGCAGTAATCAGTTCGGACCGGGATTAACAAAGTTAAACAGTGAGTTTTCAGGGGATGTAATTAACTCGGATTTACAATGGCTTTTAATTTTGAATACTTCTGAAGAGATGGAGAAAGTCGTGTCCTTGGCCAATCTAGAAGAGTTATCTGTTTCTCAAGACCAAGCACAGTCCTAGCAACAATATTACAAAAATAGTGGGTTATTCATAAAAAATTTTTGTACATTGAGCTGCTCTATTAAAATTTCAGTTCTGAAATAATAACGTAATGCTGATAAAAATTATTTTAACTCAAATGAGAATAAGGAATAACAACATAAATTTTAAAAAAAATTATCTTCAGTTTGCATTGCGAACAGATAAATATTTTTAAAAAATAAAAAAAAATAAAAAATTTTTTAAAAAAAAAAAATTGATGCAAAATTTCTGGTGCAGCCTTTTCTAGGTAGATGCTCATGCAGACGGTGCGAAGAGAGTTTTAAGAAGAAACATAGGAAAACCGATGGCATATAATATTGGTACGCTTGAAGAGATGGAGCATAATAGATTGACACAGAGGTGTCTGCAGATCAAATATCTCTCCAGCAGAAAATTCTGCTTAAAGAACAATATGCACTTAGCCTAACTTGTATAACATTCTGCCGTTGCATATTTCTCTAACACAATTTAAACATCTTGCTGCTTTAAGGATGTTTCAATTATGTTCTCTCGTCTTGGGTTTCCTCTGGGTTACCAAGATCCATTTATATTTAATGGCTCACTTTTTCCAAAGCTCACATGGAAATTATTAGGATTGCCCAAAACATAGAAATTACTTCTACACTCTGCGCTAGAATTAAGAAGGAGTGGGAACATAAAGCTTAAACACCATAGTGTTATCGCCTGCGTACCCCTATACGATTCTTATAAAAGACCTGTTTTATAACCTGATGGTTCGCGCCATGACACAAATCAAGCAAACTTTCGTGTGGAGCAATAGCTCTTGTCTTTTAGTATTTAAAAAGTTTTGCTGAAGGATTCTAATTAGCGGAGTACATCGAAATAATGGCGGTCCTTATTGCTGATTTAGGCTTGATATGTTTGACAGGAAGAGAAGAATTGCAGTACGCGGGGAGTCCTATGCCTAATCAATTCTCCTCTTTCTCATAAGTGTATCATAGATCGGGAGATAATTGCAACGGAGGAGTGGAAGAAACTATTAAATCTATGCAAAAACTTTAGTCATATATTACTTGCTGAAGCAAGCCAATAAGTGCAAACAAAGGGAAAGAACAGAGGCTTTGAACCGAGGTTTAAGCGGTATTCTTGTATGATTTTGATTTGCTATATGGCAAAACAGCCCTGCATCCTTACTTCTTATAATACAGGCTCGGAGTGCGTACGTAGGTTAAAGAGGGAAAGTACTAGCTACCCAAGACCAGGATACTGGACGCGCAAACTCAAGTTTGTAATATCTGGATGCGAATCTTACTTGTAAAATTTAAGGCACTAAGCAAGGGTGGACCTGGTTATACAGAGTCTGAAAGTTAATTACCCAATTATAGGATAGTTTATTTTTATAATTTGTGTATATTCATTGATCTTCAATGCATTCTCTTGGTATTATTATTTTATATTATTTATATTTACTCTCTGTTTACCCATTTAGAACCCACCTAGTAGGGTTTTATTTATATTACATAATAAATTTATTGTTATTATAATTGTAATAATTAATTTAAAACATAATAATAATAAATAATAATTTATATATAATATATATTATATAATCATAAACCCCTAAATTATATTATATATATTAGTTATATATATATACTCCACCTATTTCAGGGGAAGATTACATTAATATTACTTTATTATATACAACTTAATTTTAATTATTATTTACATTAAAATAATATTCAACAACTTTATGCATTTTAATATGTTAAATGAACTTTAAAAAAAGATTTGAGTTCTTGATCCATTTCTAAATATTCGAAAGGTGAGGGCCCAATATACTCTCAGTCTTAAGATCACTCTGAAGATGTGAGATATAGTGGGAAACAAAAATCTTGGAATAGACTGGTGCTGGCGAGTAAGATGGTTTCACCCACATATGTTAACTCTCTCTCATTCTTACTTAACCTGTGTTTCGGTGTTGATTGTATGGGGGCGCAGAGAGGGGTGGTTGATAGATTGTTGGAACATTGTTTAATAAGCCCTATAATTACCCCAATTACCCAGCTTCAGCGTGCCGGTGGATAAGTGTTTGTTAGTCAAGGCTCTGAGATTCTAAGAGCAAGAGGAGGGCAGCCATGGTCATGCAGCATTTTGAAATATAAGTTTATGCCTTTATATATTGGATATCAGTGATTCACTAATCTCAGATTGCTAATGTAGTGTATTGAGCTCGAGGATGGTGATGTCACAGTTCCTAAATTAGAATACATTTTAATAAAATGGTTTTTTCATCTATTTCAGTTTTAAATTTTTCTGCAATCTCCATTTTCAAAGTTTAAATACATCGATTTTTTCTCTTAAAAGTTCTCGCTTTTTATTTTTTTTTTAACCTTTTATTTGCGCTTCCTATAATTTGTGCTTTTAATATAAAAAGGTCGGGAAATCGGAAGAGGGGGCTTGAAATTCTAAAAATTTTATTTTTCAAGAAATTTTTTTTTGTTTGATGAAAGTTTCAAATATTTAAAGAATGAATTATTAATCCTATTAATATAAATTTTTTGCAAATATTAGCGAAATGAGAAGAGATAGAACTATTATTTATTAATTAGATATTATGAATATTTAAATTTCAACAATACATACATACATACATACATACATACATACATACATACATACATACATACATACATACATACATACATACATACATACATACATACATACATACATACATACATACATACATACATACATACATAAATTTATTTAAACTAGTTGGTTTCTCGATAACATCTACCACCTAAATACTTCTTACTATGATGTTTCTAAACATCTTGTCTATGTTCAGCTTCATTACATTGAATATTTTTCAGGGATCTTTTTTCACTTTCAAATTAGAAACATTAAATAAAAAAAACTGCCCACAACATAAGTTCTTTTCTCATATACTAATAATAAATTATTTTTTAAAACAAGCTAAATTTTTTTGACAGAGAAATGAACAAAGTCTTTAACTCAAAACATTTATTCAGTATTACAAGATATTTTAGGAAGCAGGTTTTTACGTATCAAATTATAAACAATAACACAACGTTAAAGATTTTTTAACTCAATTTCAGGATCTTATTAAAAAAAAAATTTATTTTTTTATATTTTAAATTTTTACTTGTTTATATTATCAAATTATATTATATTTGAATTAAATTTCATTTTCAATTATAATTTGAAATTGTTAAAAATCGATTTTAAATCACTAACAAAACCAGAGGCCAGAAAAACAGAACTAAATAGAACATTTAAATACAGAAAATATATGCATTGAAAACTACCCAAATCGAATACCTTAACACTCATGCCAGTGTTAATAATTACCATTAAGTAATTTATATATATATATATATATATATATATATATATATATATATATATATATATATATATATATATATATATATATATATATATATATATATATATATATATATATATATATGTAAGTATATATATATATATATATATGTATGTAAGTATATATATATATATATATATATATATATATATATATATATATATATATATATATATATATATATATATACAAATATATATATATATATATATATATATATATATATATATATATATATATATTATACTGAATATCCCCACTCACTTGGACAGAAATTAATAATAAAAATATCTAAAGATATTTCAGTCTTCTTCATTAGTCTTTGACATCCTTTTATTCTTCTTCTTGTCTTCTTAGAAACCTTTTCCTCTTCATACATGATCTTAGAAGAAACTGTGAACTGATTAGCAGGAGATTTTTTCTACCTCTTCCTCTGCTGCTTCTTTTTCTTCTTCTTGGCAGGCTCCCATAATGAGCATTCATTTAATGAAGTCTCAAATGTAGTGAGTAGGGTTAATATTTTGTGTTTCCACTTCATAATGACACGGTCTTATTTTTTTATCAGTTTTATATGTAAATATTAGGAAGGATGTGTCGCTATAAAGGTATTGATATCTTTATCTAATTTATTTTGGCTACTGATGCCAAAATTGGATACCATGTTCATATTGAGATGTTTCAATACCGTTTTAGCAGTATGGATTTAAAAATTTTGTTATCGGTGCAGGTTTAATTTTTATATTTTATGAAAGAAAACCAAATGTTAGTTCATAGCAGCTTATAATTTATCTGCCTATCATTCTAATGCTAGTGATGAGGGTTTTAAAGGATTTTAAGCATCGCAGTATCCATGGTATTGTATGTCGTATCTGCACTGCAGTGCTATACAATTTAAACATTCACATTTGCAATGCCTTTCAAGCCACCATATCCGTAGTAGTTAAAAGTTTGAATATTGTATGTAAAGCTTTTGATTTATATTTAGACATTCGCATCACTATCTTCATCCGTAATATGCAGAAGTCAGGAAACGGAAGCTTTAAATGTCATTCTATCGGATGTTTCCTTAAGGACGTAATCCTAAATATAAGGGCGTAGAAGTTACGTTCAAATACATTTTCTGACGCATTCGTCATGTGGCAGCAGTATTCAAAGTCAACAAGCTGTATGTAGTCTTGGAAAGGACAAAGTCAAGCACCAGTCGGACTGGAGCGATCTTTTCATTATATTGTGTTAGCATTGTCATTTTCCAAAGACGAACGTGTATTTATTGTTGAGACGTATTGTGCGTACAAATCATACAAACGTATGACAGAAGTTTGAGTTGAAATTTCTTCAGTTTGCATTTCCAAGCAATTCAACAATATCACATTTGATTAAACAATTTCGTTATGCAGGATCTGTATAGAATCGAAAAAGCCCTGACTTGCAATCTCGTGTTAACTGCCGATATTCTTGTTGATGTGTATACCTGCGTTTAGCGCTCGCACCCAGAAAATCCCTTAGAAAGTTATCATAAGTTGGGCTGTCACCAGCTACCGTAAAGAGAGCTACAAGGAGGTTAAAATTGCATCTGCACTGAATTAGTGTCGTCCATGAACTGAAAGAATCGGACTATGAAAAACATTTAGGTACTCTCGTTGAAAGATTGCTTCAAATGTCGTGAAACGTTTATGACCCTGCCCCCAGGTTGCGGGAAACACTTTCTACATCTGTTGTAACAGTACATATATCTCTCTCTTCAATTTAATGTGTAAATACACACATGCAATAGATGATTGCGTCTTTTTTGAAACGCCTGTAGTTTGAATCACTAATACTTTCCAATGATATGGACTTTATATTAGGTTTGGCTTTTGTTTTCTATAGCTACTGACAATTGCACGAGGGCTGCTCACCCTCATCCATCATTGTTTAGTCCTCGTGGGTGTAAAAGTTTTCACATGAACTTAAAGATTGGTAATATAATTACAGATTTAATTATTATGGAACCAGCATAATAACCCCAGCCACTTCTGGGTAGTGGAATTCTTCTTTCCATTTTTCTCACTGTAGAGCGCGTGTCAGATATATTTTTATGACTTAAACTATAAGTGGATTTTCTATTGTTTTTTTTCCCCTTCCCTGGATTAGAACCGCCTGAGTTGTGGTTATAATCACCACTCACAGGCATTCCAATCCCAGGGTCCGTTCTGGGTTCTGTTTTTTTTTTATTTGATCTATAAAGATTCATAAAAATATTAAAATGATTGAATACATACACACACGGGCACATACGCGCGCTCATACACGTACATTGTTAGATATCGTTTTGTAGAGACTCTGGGCTCCAAAATTTACCTAAGGCTTCATTACCGTGCACCCTAGATGGTGTCAGACTTGGATATATTTCTGTTGAATGGGTCTAATTTGATTGACTCCTTTTTTATCAACATTAAATATATCGTAACCACCTAAATAATTTACTTACGGTGTTCCTGTTTTAGATCTAAATCCCACAAAGGGGTCAACATTTGTCATTGGCGAACATTTATTTTTAATACGTTTTAATAATTTGACATATATCACTTCCTATAATCATTTTTTTTTCTTGTCTTTACTTACGTAATTCCAACTTAAGTACCATTACCATACCTCCACAACCCTCATCTAGTAGGGCTTACCCGTGAGCGGTGGTGATAACTAAAAAAAAATAGAATTCTACATTCAAATTTACTCATTGTTTACTATCTCACTCCCCCTGCCTCATTTTACTAAGTTTTGTGTAAGGGAAAATTGGATTATTTTTTTTATTATTATTATTTTTATTATTATATTATTATTATTATTATTATTATTATTATTATTATTATTATTATTATTATTATTATTATTATTATTATTATTTATTATTATTATTAGAATAGTATTATTGTAAGCTATGCAGGAACTAAAGAAATTTGGTTGATGTATTTTTTTGAATTTCAGATGAAAACTCTTCCATCGGTCATGACGATCTACTCAGTCTCAGTCTGGAGAGGAAACATTTATCCGTAAATTATCCCGAAGGGAGAAGAAAGAGCTGAAGAGGCAGGAGAAAATTCGACGAGCTAATGAGAATGATGCTAGCAATTCTGTTGCAGAAAAATTGTATACAGGTTTGATAATTTTCAACTATTTTTTTTTCAGGCTTTTGCCACATTGTCATTAAATGAATAAAAATTCACCCCCGTCTAACCTGGCGTAGACCTCTTAGGTGGGTGCAGATGCGAACTTTAAAGTTAGGGAGGTTAAATACAGAAGGAAAGACTGATGAAGAGAAAGAATTTCAATAAGTAGATGTAGCTGGATTGGTGTTGGTACGAACAGCCAAGTGTTGGCGTAGCTGGGATGGTGTTGGTCCGAACAAGCCAAGTGTTTGTTGGCGATCCTCGTGCACTAAATTTTTACTGAGACACTACATCCCTTGTGCTATGAAGGTGTTGCAACAGTGGTGAAATCCTAGATGACGAATCTCTCATGGATCTGCCTCTGTACCACCAATAGTTAGAAAGTAGGGAACAGTTTATTATTTTATTAGCCTTAGGCTTAACCCTTTCAAAAGAAGGATACAATACCCCGTACATTGGGGGATGAGATTCATGTACAACCTATGTAACTGCGGCAGAAATGAATTGCAACTCAAAAAAAACTCTTGAACTTTTTTGAGTCGCCTTACCATAATAGCCCCAGCCACTTCAGGACAAGGGAATTTTTCCCCTATTTTTCTCACTGTAAAATGTTTATTTTGTCAACAGGTGAAAAGGAGAAAAAGTTCCTAGATGTATTCGAGACAGAGATTCGCAAAAGCTATTTTTAAAGAGTTGAAGGTTTACTAGTTTTGGGCCACCCAACTTGGAAATCTTATCCAGATCCGCCAGAATTGAGTCAGAGAGTTTAAGACGAGAAGCAACTCTTGAGACAAAGGGGGTAGCAGATTCAATGGGAATGAAAGAATGAAGAGTTGATTCATCGACGTAAGAAGGAATAGAGTTAAAACAGTTAATGAAAAGTGGGAATATAGTAGGAGATAAAACAGAAACCTGAGGATCACCTCAGTTGACAGGGAAGAGAGTAGCAGCTCCGTCAACAACTGCTGAAGTGGAAGGAGAGAGAAAACTAACATGGATGAGAAAAGTGAAGTAGGGAATCTAAAGTAAAGAGGCTTAGGAAGCAGTGGTTCGTGCCATACCAGGTCATAATTCTTGGACATGTCAAGCTCCACCACACAAGATTTCCCATAGTCTCTAAGGATGGGACCATAGATCAATTGAGACAGGAGTATAAACCACATGTTGATTTCTAGTGTCGTAAGCCATATTGATGATCTTGGGAAGGGAATGAGACTCCAGATGATCCGATCTTAGAAAAGGGAATGAGACTCCAGATGATCTAGGAAATGAATTGAACCGATTCAATGATTTTAGACAGAATACAGGTAGTAGGAGTTGGAAAATCGGCAAAGAGTTCCAAACATTTACCCATCTTTGGAACCGCTGAACATTCGCTCACTTCCAACGCTGAAGATTGGTATTATTGTTGAAGGCATAGAGAGGAGATTTAAACAAGGACATAAGCCATCATGTCTGCTTACTTTCTTAGATATTAGCATCCCAATCACCTAATTATTTTAATCACAAATATAGGCAGAGTACACCTGAGAGATGAAAGAATGCCAGTCATCCAAATTGAAATTATTAGAAATAGAGGCGAGAGAGAGATTAGCCTTTTAAGAAAGAGTATTAGAATATTAGCTACAAATCTATCTGAGCGAATAATGGGAGGAGAGACAGATTTACAGAAATTATTTGAGATGTTTTGGATTGAGAAATGTTTTGTCAGTAGGAAAACCAAGGACGCCTGCTTTAGCAAAAGTTTGCTTAGATCCTCCAATAATATCCATGAATTGTATCCGAGGTGAACGAAAATTAACAAGACCCATGGGAGAATTAAAGTTTTTCTATGTCTGATACACATTGTCTCTAGCCGAATGGGACGAGAACAAGTACGATCAAACAATGGATTTCGTAGAGAGAAGATTTAGTTAAAGATGGAATAAACCTTGTCATCCCATCAACGGTAACTGCCTTCACCCCCTCGGCAGACACTTATTCTTCACTGTCGAACCAGAAGTCATTCTGAGAGTACCTGGCTAAATGGTATGCAAAACTTCCTATCGTTTGTTCCTATCGTTTGTTTAGTAAGGTGGTGTCAATTGTTGGAAGCGTTTATTTAAATTGAAAAGGAGTTACTACTATTGGAGGATGTTATGGTGAATTATTGTATTTTGTTGTACGTGGTTTTGTTTAATTTTTTTCATGATTTCAAGATATTAAAAGGTATATACTTTTAATAATCATCATCATCATCACCCACCTTCTTTACCCAATACTTGGGGTAAAGTGCGTAACATGCACCGGAAACGGAAGTAGAAGAATGTGAAGCAAGTCGAAAAGAAAGGCAGCCCATCCTTACCGCCACCCGTTATACCTTTTAGTGAGAACTCGTCGCAGTCAGAAAATTCATCCTAGAGCTTCATGGGTCCGCGAAGGATCCATCACTATGGCATCCCGTCAATGTGGGATTCATCCCTTGGCCCAGGTGGGCCGCAACCATACCCCTCACAAACCCCGCCATTCACCCCTATTTATGCACATTTCTTTTCGCCTCTGTCAAACTCACATTTCTCTCCTCCAGGCATTCCTTTACTGACTCAATCCACTTTTTCTTCGGTTTCCCAGCCGGTCGATTCCCAGCACACTCACCACTATACTTCCGCTTAACCAACCGACTATCATCCATCCTTTCCACATGACCAAACCATCTCAACGTACTTTCATTTATTCTCTCATTTACCCCTTTCTTCACACCACATAACTCTAATACGTTCATTCCTCATTTTGTACAATTCTTCTCACATCTATCACACCCCTAAGATTGTCCATCTGAAATTTCTGAACACATTGTACTCTAGATCTATACCTCTTATTCCAGACCATAGCCTCACTACTATCTTACTATCTTTCGTAAAGATATCAATTATCTTGTTGCTACCATGATATATTATTTATCCCTTTCTGTCCCTGTTACTTCTTCAGTATTGGATTCATTTGGGCAGTTGATTTCGAGGAAGGGTAACTTCTGTTTTTTGTCTGTTGGTTTGTAACGTTCAATTAAAATCTCTTTGAAAAATACGTTGGTTCTTAAATCTTATATGATCACTTGAAATTTATTTCATCAAGGTTGGCGGCTCTTTTCACATTTTGAGCTTTAAATACAATTGGATTATCAATAGTAGTTGGTGGTACAACTTCATTTTTGTCAATGGTGGATATTACCAAAGGTTCTTTCTCCCGTCTTGTTCCTACATTTTATTAGTGGCTCGTAGTTGATGTTCTGACTTTTACTTATTTCAAACCTTCTACTTCGTTTGCTTATAGAATTGTCTCTCGTCTTCAATTATCTATTTCAATTCTTGCAGATTGGTTGTATTAACCTTTTGAAATTCCCCTTTAAAATATTTTTTTTCCTTTTTTTACATCTTGTTCTTCGAAACAACTCAAAACTTTTCGGTTTCCTTCGGCTGCTTTGTCATTTTTCTGGTAGCAAAACATAGATTATTTTTGTAGACCTTTTGCCACAATGGTTGTTGGGTTGCTTTACTAGAGTTAGGGAATCTTTATTTTACGAGAATTTTAATGGTCTCATCTGCTTTTATAATGATTTTTGTCGCATCTAGGGTGGAACCTTTTGTTTCATTCTGTATAGGCTAGAATCTCTGATGATCCCAGCTATTTTTTTCTTCAGCTTGACCTTAGCTCCCTTTCCCTTATCTATAGGTACTACAACAGAAGATGTTTCAGGGAGCTGGTCGCACTACCCTTGATGACTACCTCCCAACATAGACGGTCAGCATCTTCTTTCTACTTGCTTGGAGGCATGTAATATCAGAGAGAGATTCCTTGACACCGCTGTTTTCTTGTGAAATTGCCTGTTTTTCTAATGTAATATTTTTCAATTTAAGAGATGCTTGCAGTCTACTAAGAGTTTTACCTTTTCCCTCGAGCTTTGTTTTGTTTTTTTCTTAGTTTTATTTCCTGCCTTTCTGTGCTCCCACCCACCACCCTCCTTCATAACTACATGATTAAACAGTTAAAACTATTTGGAGAATTTGCGTCGCTTAAATAATTTATTGTAGTTACCGAGGAATAATGTTTTCAAATTTTAAATGGTTTTTTATTACATTTTTTAATTAATAAGAAGCTTGTAGTTTTAAACAAAGTTTTTAAGGACTTTTCTTTTGTCATAATTAGTTGTGCCTTAATTTATTGAATTTGGATTTATGAATTGATTTACAAAAATGGAGGGAAAAACCCCTTGCTAATCCTATATTCTGGCATGATCAGCAACTTCAAGTTATTCTTAAGATCTTTTTTAATAGTATATTTTTTATGTATCTTTCATTTTTGGTTCAATATAATATACTATAATCTATATATATAATATATCTAATTTAAATTATATAAGAAATAAATGTTAAACAAGTTTTTGTGAATATAGTTTATCTGCCAAATTATTGAGTTTGAACTCTTTTTGAACTCCTTTAATCAAGAATTTGTAAAGTTTTGTTTTCTAAATTGACTATTAGTGTTTACACGTGTATAGCTTTCCCAGTTCCCAATAGTCATTTGCAATAATTCTTCAAATTATTTGATTGTCGCATGATTGAAAAGGATTCTTCTGACCAAGTGTCAATTCCCAAAGTTCTCTAATTCAATAAATGGCCTAAGAGTTTTAACAATAATAGAGTTTAATCAATAAGACGTTTTATTAATCTTTTTCTGGTTTCAAACTCAGAATATTCTTTAAGAGTATTTCTAAAGAGCATCTCTGCTCCTCAAGCCTTCTCAATCCCCTTCTGGCACTTTTTTTTTAAAATCTCTGAAAAGTTCCTCTGCACATCCAGCCCATTTATGGGTCGAAACATATTTTTCTCCTCCAACCCTCTTTTATGTTCAAACTATTACTGCGCCACATACCCTTTTCTGCCCATAAATGTAATATATTGTATTTTCAAATGTTTCTTATGAATATTCGTCTGAGGCTTTCTTGCTTCTGCCTTCTTCTGGGTTTAAACATTGTTTATTCTTCCTGAAATATTTTTCAGAAGCTTTTCTGCTTCAATTCTCTTCATGGCGTTTCAAGTATGATAAAGCCCAAACGTTAGTTCTTTAATTTTAAATACAATAGTTCATTGCATTATAATTTCTATGTTTTTTTTTATACTTCGTCATCATATCATATCGCATTTTGATTTAATAATAATTGACTTATCTTTATTTAAGCTTCTGGTGGTAGAGCTCCTTTTATAATAGCGAAGTTTTTCTGGTGGTAGAGCTCCTTTTATAATAGCGAAGTTTTTCATTGTTGCACCTATAAAAGATTGATTAAAATGTGGATTGACTGCAGGTTTGGTCCCTCTTTTCCTCACATCTTAGTTCTCAAATTTTCTGACCTTTCAATTGTTTTAAATAGTTCTCAGTCATCAAGGAATGCAGGTAATATCCTCAGTTTACGAAAAGGCCCTGTTAAAATGGGGGCAAGGCCTTTGAGTACTCAGCAATTTTGGGATGAAAAAACCGGGAGCTTTAAAAACTACGCTTGAAACGTTCTTTTTTGGGGACGTGGATGGCCTAGTGGTTAGACCATCCGGTTATTGTTAACTTTGCGACGCGGAGTCCAATGTTCGAATCCCGCTGATGGAGAGTAAAATCTCCTTTGACTCATTCATTTAAAATGAATGTAGATTCTCCAAGTGAATTCAAAAAATTAACTTTTTTATCATGGAAAAGATTTTCATCAATATTATTTATGCCTACAGTTGTCTTTGTTGTTGATTAAACAGTTGATTAATGTTGTTCTTCATCTTCTACAGCTTCACCAGCATTATTTCTACTGGGGTATTTGTTGCAGTTCGTGTTGCGAAAATTGGAAGTTGTATTTAAGAAATTTTCAACTGTACTATAGATTTTAAGTAATTTTAAGTTCTAAAATCATCGACTTACTTTGTAGTTTTGTTAAACCGTTAGTTTTTTATTAATATTTTTTTTTTAATTAAAATTGGCTTTGGATAAGTATTTTTGTTCAGTGTATTGTGTTTTTCTTTAAGTTGTTGTTTTATTTCAGAATTACCTGAAACAAGTTTTACCAGAAGTATTAGTAACCCTGAGGCTGTGATGAGGAGAAGGAGAGCACAGAAGCTCGAAAAGAAGTTGCAGCAGTTCCGAAGTAAAGACGGTGGACCAGACACTGGAGGAACTTTAAAAGTAGGTTTAGTATATTGTCTTTAACTTTTGAGGAATTTTGAAAGTAGTAGTATATTGTTTTTAACTTGGAAGAACTTTAGAAGTAGGTTTAGTATATTGTCTTAACTTGGAGGAATTTTGAAAGTAGGTTTAGTATTATTGTCTTTAACTTTAGGGAATTTTAAAAGTAGGTTTAATATATTGTATTTAACCTTGGAGGAACTTTAAAAGTAGGTTTAGTATATTGTCTTAACTTTGAAGAAACTTTAAAAGTAGGTTTAGTATATTGTCTTTAACTTTGGAGGAACTTTAAAAGTAGGTTTAGTATATTGTCCTTAACTTTGGAGGAACTTTAAAAGTAGGTTTAGTATTTTGGCTTTAACTTTGGAGGAACTTTAAGAGTAGGTTTAGTATATTGTCCTTCTTCAGACAAAAGTATTTGATTTATTTGGTATTTATAAATCAAATTTAGATTAAAATTTTAGTATTTTTATCAGAAAGTCTCTTATTACCAACGTTTTATTTGAAGAATACATAAGAAAATTAATCTACGTACCTTGGTGAATTAAACTTTCTATAGAGTTTCTGTAATAACTCTTAATTACTCTTATTAATATTGTCACTCGTAGTATAATTTCCCAACAAATAACTTAAATAATTATTGAGGTGTAATGGAATGTTTGATTTTCAAGTCTTTGTTGAAATTTTTTATTCGGCAATTTGAGGCCTTTTTTTGAGATATTTCATTAGCGGTTTTTTATTGAAATTGAAAAATAAGCTTATAACCGGTTTTTATTCTTCGTATTTTGTTTCTTTTATTAAAAAACATTGTCAAAGACCCAAATTTCCAATACGTAACGAAGTAGGAATGCTTTAGTGTGTTCTATGTGGGGCTGCGGGGCCTGAGCACCACTAAGGTCTTAGGGGGGGGGGCAGCTGTTATTAGATGTTATTAATTGTAAATGACAAACCGAGTACAAAGTTGGAAAGTGTTTCGATTTAAGTTATACTGAAAGGAATACAAGAAGATCCAAATTTAAATTTCAGTTTAATTTAGGTATATAAAATTTATTAGTTCAAAGCTAGAAATGATTTTAAATATTTTGAAATAGTTTGAGTGAAAGTTTAAAGGTATTAAAATACTGGTTAGTAAGAAAGACTATTTATAGCGTTTGTTTTTGTGTTTATAGTTATGTTAAATGAAGTTATTTTAATCATTATTTTTATCATTGTTAATGAAATGTTCTTTTATGTTTTTTTTATTTTAGATTTATGGTGAATCTTTATGCCAAGATGTGCCTTACAAAACTTTATTATTATCTGTAAGAGACAGCGCTGCTAGTGTTGTTAAAGAAATGCTTGAGAAATACGGGCTTTATCGAGAAGACCCTTCTTCATATTGTCTGGTCCAGGTGAGTCTCGCGCGCGGTGGTTAAGTACTTTAAATATTAATCTTTCTAATAAGTTTTGTCTTTTTACACCAATTTTATCCTCATTTTTAACAGTTTCCTCTGCTGATCATTCCTTTACTTCATTATTCATTCATTCATTCATTCAGATTAATTATTTATCTGTGTCTTTCAATCCTCTTCCTCCACTGCTCATGCATGCCTCGAATTTCCGGAATTTCTGGTGTATGTTTGAGCACCCTACCCCCAGTTATGGGGAAGTAAGGAATAGGTGATGCATGGATGAATGAATGGATTCAGATTAAAAAAATTCCTATCTGTTTTGACCGTATGCTTTCAGTAAATGCAAATTTTTAGAACCTTGTCTTAAAATTTCTTTATAGAACAAAGCTATTTATTTCTATAACATCGCTAAATATTTTTTTCTTAACTTTTATTTGAGGGGAGTCAGAAGCAGAGTTTTAATAAAGTTATAAAATTGAAAAAATTGATATCAAAGCAGTTAGGAACACATCATGCATCAATCTATTTGTAATCAGAGATATAAGTTGGAAAGTTTTACCAACATTTCTCTTTCTCTTGTTATCAGTAGATCAGCTTTGTGGTTTTGTAGTTTGAAAATACTTTTCTCAACACTTTTCTAAACATTTCCAATTTTCAATTTCGTTTTTTTTTTTTTCAAAAAGGACTTTTTGTCACTTACATTCTTTCTATTCTCTTCATTTGTGTTAATATTTTACTTACCTCGTAATTCTTATTCATGTTCGGTTGTGTTTGTTTACAATAATTGGCTATTTGCTGCATTTTATGTCAAAAAACTACATCACTTAGCATTTAAAAATATTTAAGTGAGAAAAAAAGAGAATCTACTGTAACTAACAAGTAATTTGTAAAAAATACTCGAGCCTTGACTAAAAGAAACAGGAATTGTCTGTGTATTACCACCCCCTCCACTTTCACATTCAGATTATTCCAACATCTGACAATTCTCTTTTTTTCTTTTGCGTTTTATTTTAGAATACAAAAGCTAGAAAAATCCCTGTAGATATCCATTCTTATCATCCCAATTTAAATTATTGTCAGTTACTTGGTTCGGTTTCTTCGATTTCAATCAATTTCTCATCCATATCGGGTGATGAATTTTATAGGTACCTTGTCATATAGAGTTAGTACGTTATCACACTTTGATTGGTGTTTGATTAACACAATATTTATCTCTACTTCAGACAGTTTACAGATATGAATGTTTTCTTTTAGATTCCTTGCATTCATGTTTCTTTTGAATTTCTCTCCTTCCTGTGAGGACAGAGTTTTTTTCCTGGAGTTTCTTGGGATATTTTTATTCATGGCCCTTTTCATTCCTGGAGTTTTTTGGGATATATTTTTATTCATGGCCCTTCATCAATCCTCATTGGTATTCACTAAAGGTCATATTTATTTTTAAAGCGTAATAGGGGCAATTTTCTTTCACATCTAGCTAATTTTAACCAAAATTGATTGTCATCTTCATAATGTCGATCGCTCCTACTTTTGAAATTTTTCGTCCTTGTTTTCAATTTATCCCTATTTTTGTTTATTTCGCTTTTTCATTGCTTTATTCGAGAGATAGTGTATTTTCGTTTACTTTTTTTAGCTTCATTTTTCAACCATTATAACTACCGCTGTTTCTTTTTTTTAAACTTTTTAAGTATAATTTTTAGGTTATGAGTATTAAAGTTAAAAATTCTCGAACACCTTTTTCGTTTATTGTTTATTTTCTTTAGCATATTAATATTATGATAATAATATAATATAGTTAATAATATAAATTAATAATAATAAGTACAATTAATAATAATATCTATATAACTAATAATAATAATCTAATAAATAATCAATAGTAAAATTTGAATAATCATTATATAATTATAAATATATTTTTATTTAATACTGGCCTATTATAGGCATAATAAATATACTTTTTATTTCCTCTACAATAATTGTTCAATATAAATAGTAAAATAATAATAAAATACACAAGATTAATAATGAAACTTAATATAATGAATAATAATAAATGTTTCTGCAAAAGATTTGTGTACAAATATATCAATTTATATCTCAAATTGTTGAACATACTGAAATAAAAAAAAAAATATTTAATCATTTTTCCATTTAATCTGTGCACTCTTCGAATGAATGATAATATAATCCATTAACTCTTAATTTTAGATGTATAATAATAAAGTGTAATATAACCTACTTTACATTAATCTAGACCCTA